>CM023485.1:155319-199508 GCA_013339685.2 Hyalomma asiaticum | reverse complement strand
GCTATACTGCGTCTCGCTTCTCACATTCGTAGCAAGTTGGGGTCTATTATGGCTGGCACGTCTGTCGTTGTTGCTAGTTTTCTGGTGGTTTCCTCGTGGGTGTTTCGGATAAAGTTTGGCCACTCAGCTGCGCTTTCTATTCGATCTGGATGTCCTAATTTTTCGCTGAAAGCTGTTCAGTCAGTTATTGTTGCCGTGCCAATTGGCCGTCTTATTAGAGGTGAATTTAAGGATAGGCCAATGATGTTGTAGTCGCTGCCTAATTTCATCAGAATTAGTCCATGTGATCAGGTCTAGGTAGTTCGTAAAAGTAAGGTCTGGGGAAGTATCTCTAGTCACGCTGTTTCCCGTGCGCGTCGGTTTGTCTAAGAGTGTGGCGAGCCATAATCTATTGTTTTCGGTGGCCTCCAGCAGGTTTTACCCTTTACGAGAGTCCTTAGGGTACCCTCATCCCGTATGAGGTGACTGATGTCACCCAGCACGACCAGTCTGTCTCTGGCATTTGCCATTTGGGTTACATGTGTTATCAGGTCTCTGAAATCTACGTCGCGTTCTCTAGGAGAGCTATATATATTAACGATGACTGTCTTAGATTTGTTCCTTTTGTACGGCCAGACAGTAATAATTTGGTGTTGTATGGTGTAGTTAGGCATGCTTGTGAGGCTGAGCGCGACATCTTTCCGCACCAGAGTTGCGATTTTCGGGTAATTAGGGTCGATGTGGGGGTTGTACCCTCTCATATTGTGGAATTTAGTTCCAATTTCCTGAAGACAGATTACATCAGGCTGGATTGGCGTCGAGTGTATGTATTGGGATAACGCGGATATATTGTTGTGTAGCGTACGACAATTCCACTGCCATACTTGTAGACTTTCCCTACATCGCGTATAACTGCTAGCCATGATTGTTATCACTATCCGACGTCTCAAACATTTTGAGACGATGAGTCGGGGATCCAGGGCTGTTGTTAGCACGTTTCCTGAATTTTTCGGTGATGGAGTTAAGAGAATCGTCTATGCAACTTTTGAGTTTGTGCAATTCGGCAAACATTTGTTGCATCTGGTGTATGATTGTCGTTAGCTGGTATGCTACCCCCTTCGCCTTTATCTCCTGCCTCCTGCTGCTGTATCGGCTTAGTTTGAGGCAAATTCTTGTTCAGCATGGCTGTGGGATCGTTTAAGAGCGGCCAACTCTCGCTTGATTTCTGCCAAGCTGGCTTTTAAGAGCTTGCTTTGCGCTCTGATTTCTTTGGTATTCCGGATTTTGGGTCAGCGGGACGGCAGTGGGAGACGCGACTTGTGCCCAGCTCACCCGTGGTTTCAGCTGGCTTCTGGCCTGGCGCCGCCCTGGACTTTGGATGGTCTTCATAAGTTGTGTTGGCTTAGGATGGTGGACGGTATAAGTCTGGCCACTGTTAGTTCATCGGGTCCTAGATCGGGATCTTGTTGGAGACCGGGATGTCGACCTGGATCTTGGGCGCGGAATGTGGGCCCGGCTCGGGAGGCGTGGATATTCGTTGTCGCTGAACTGCCTGTCTTCCTCTTCGGATGCAAACCAGCGTGGTCGATGGCCTTGTTGGTCTCTGTCCGTCTCTGCTGTTGTCCATTGTGTCTTCGGGGGCGGCTTCCTTTTCTGGTATTTTGAGGGATGTCGAGCTGGCTTCACGCGCTTTCGGCAACTGCGGTCAAGTGCTCCTCTTCGCACATCGCGGCGCACACTCGTGCCCGTCCGTCGGGTCCAACGTTCCGCATATTTTGCAAACGAGAAGTTCAGGCTGCGGGCAGACGTACGTCCTGTGGCCCACTTGCTGATAGAGCTTGCAGACTTGTACGGTATCCCTATACGGGTGACAAGCCAGTTCACCTCCCTGATACTAGACGTACTTGCGTATGAATGTTCCGCAAAATGTGATGACTGCTGTTTTTTAATCACCCAGCATTCGAGCATGCATGATTTCGACGTTTTGAGTCCGTATCCGTAAGTTTTCCTTCAGGGTATCGGAAGGGGTATGCGGTGGCAAGCCGTGAATCACACCGCGTACGCCGCCGTCTCCCGTAGCGACGTACTACGCACTGACTGCATGGTGTCGGCCGCTTACCGTAATCGACGTAATTTTACGAAACGCACTGACTGCATGGTGTCGGCCGTTTACCGTAATCGACGTAATTTTACGAACCAGTTCGGCCACGTTTTGGTCAGGAGTGGACAGAATTATAATCGAGCCTGGTTTTATGTGCAGCATAAATTGCTCACATTGGATTTTATTTCCGCACGCTGAGATAACTGCCTCCGCCAGTAGTGGCTGGTGAGTGTTCGAATCGGCAATCCCTGGTGAGGCCTTACGACAACTTTGAAGTCGTCTCTTGGAAGCTGTGGGCTTGCGGTGGAGGTAAAGTCATTGGGTTTGCTTGTTGGTACTAGGGCTGCTCCTCGGAGCCTGTTGGCGTTCCCTTGCCTGTAGCTTTAGTTGGCGGAGGGTGAGTACCGTCCTCCATCCATCGTCGTCGTCAGCCTTCGATTCCATGGTTGGTGAATGATGAGCATCATCGCCGTCGCTTTCATTGCGGCCTTCACTAGGCGCAGGATTGGTCTCCGCAAAGTCCATACCTTCTGTGGTGGGGTTGTCGAGGCTGGATGAACGCTTGTCGGCGTTTACGGCACCAAGCGCAGCTGTTTGGGCCGCCATCAGCGTCTGCGTTGCATACAACGCCGGTGGAGCTGCATGCCAGCGTCTCCTACCTCTCGGTACACTCTTAGCACGGTAACCTTTAAATCATTTTATAGGTACGCAAAAATGTTAAAATATCCTCCCTTACTAAAGGTTAAAGGACTTTAACCTTTATTAAAGAAGAATATTTTCACATTTTGTGTACCTATAAAATAATCTAAAGGTTACCGTGCTAAGAGTGTAGGCTTAACGCGACAGCCACGCAGTGGGGTGCTTCTGCCGTGGTGACTTGAAAAACAGCTCCCGGCCAGAATGCTTGTGTCCACGGATGCCGGCTGACTTCACGAGTCCCAGAGTGTCGAAATTTTGGGTGTCTGAAGCGGGACACACCAAAAAAACATGAAAACTGCGGCGCGTGATGCGAGTGCTTCCGCATACCTCGACGCCATCACACAGAATTCGATATGAACTTCCAGCGTTATACGAATAACGCGAACTGCAATGTGATCACCTATGTGGCAAGCATGAGTATGCTCTAATAACGTCGGCATAATATGGTTCAAAACAAAGCGCATATAATACCATGCATGCACATTGCGCAAAAAGTCTGCAGCGCCTCGCATGGCACTTTGTGTAAAACATGAGAGCTACGGATATACGCCGGCGGCAGTGGTGAAAGCCAAGCACTCCGCGAATGTCAAAAACACTTCCTTATATGAGTAGACTTTCTTCTTTCTCCCTCTCTCCTCGTAATGTCGTTACTGAACACCCGAAAACTGCACAATGTTTTTTCAACAAACTTGTATGAGCTGCCACTGCGTAATTCTTATTTTTTTTTTTCAGAACGAGCGAAGAAATTTGATTTGATGATGCATGCAGTGGTTACTCATTCAACAAGCTCAAGTCTTTCGTAATTATCGCGACATCCTGCATGAGTCGCGAGCGTAAGCACCAATGGGTGCCACAAATAGCTATTCTTCTTTGCAGTCCGAGTATGTTGGCTTAAATCAGGTGGTTCAGCCGAAGTGCGCCTCTTCGACCAATGTAATGCACTGGGGTGAAATTCCGCGTTGTAGAGCAGCACTACTCGGAATTTAAAGTTTTTGCTGGTGCCTCCAAACTTTTGCTCGTACATAAACTGTACATAAACTGTAGACTGTACATAAACCAAGATTTATTTCCTTCGGAATGTGTATGCAACATAAACAACATCTATAGCTAAAACCTATAGATATGATGCACGTAATCGCATGCATGTGAATACTTAAGTGACCGACAGAAAGGGTGAAGGTATCCTAAGATAAGGGGTCTCGCCTCGCATATATTACATGTTTATCACAAAATGGAATCAGCAGTGTTCTCTCTGCACATATCCTGATATTGTCAGCGACCGATTTGTAAAGAATCAGAACTTTATTTCCACTCCAGGTGGAAATAACATTTCAGGAGCCCTCCACTACGGTGCCTCTTATAACCATATCGCGGAACCGGGACGTAACACTCGAGAAACCAACCACGTTTTCGGTGTGCTATACCAAAAATGTGGTGTCTAGAAGGCCTCTTTCTACTTAGACAAAGACGAACATAGCAGCGCACTTGGAACAGCGGTTATCGGCATGACTTCTGTAGAAGAAACGTTCAGCGATTTATCAGCAATATCATTTCTGCATCGGGGCATTCCAGCCGCAGAAGCGACCAACAAAACTGCAGAGCAATGGAGGTCAAACGCCGTAAAAGTGCAACGAACACTTTTCGCTGGAATAAATGAGGTCGGACTGTCCCGAATGTAAAGAAAAAAAAAATATCATTAACAGCTTGCATGTCGGTATCCGTTCCGCGGCGGCATATGCTATTCTTCCGCTTGTGACTGAGCTGCGATAGGATGAACGCGTGTTTTGCGATCAACAGCCTCGCGGTAGTTTCGTAACATCTAACGCTCAGCTAGTGTACATTACATTAGTTATGCCGTTGAGGTTACGCGAAAAATAAATCATGACAGAGAGTTACCGATATTATATCTAAAAAAAATTACAGCATATCCACGGAGTGAATGATGATGAGTGGGCGAAGGTCGGGATGTGCATCGTAGATCGTGCCGAGTTCCGGATTAATTTAGTTAACGCGCATGCTACGAATCCTCACGGTTCAACTATGCACAATGCACAAGTGAAATCTCCCACCGGCACTTCATTGCAAGTTAAGATCCAGTGTGTGGTATAATTATATATATATATATATATATATATATATATATATATATATATCAAGAAACTCGCTAGGAGACGCTGCCTGCGCCAACGTTGTTTCTCGCGTTTGCCGGGGCAGTGTCGAGTTTGCCGGGGAGCGCGTTGGCTCCCGGCGCTCGCGGCGAGGGCGAGCGCCAGGTGCCACGCGCTCGCCCTCGGCGCGTGCGTGCGCTCCAGCAGGCACGCGCCGGTGGCTACCTACTACTAACTACTACTACTACTACTACTACTACATACATCGGGGACGCACGAAATGGCTGCTAATGGGAATGAGAGACAGAAGAATTCGGCTTTTAGTTAACGCGCACGCTGCGAATTTTTATTGTTCAACAACGCACAGGAGAAATCTCCCACCGGCACCACCTTGGAGGTCAAAGCGTAAGACTGGTTACGCACTTCTACGACTACGACGAGGGACGAACGGGTGCCGCTTTAAGGAGCTTCGCCCCTAAAAAATGTCGAATACGCCAACCTGTTCTGCCCGGCTGAAAGGAAAAGCGAGCGTACTGAGAATCGGTTACCTTGACGAGACCCTGAAACCCTTTCACCGGTGAGATAGGGGTGAGGTGGAACGCGGATGACGCTGAAACATAAGAACTACGCTGCCATCTGTTGAGGACTTTGGGCTGTTTGGCCGCCACTACATACAGCACAGAATACACCGAATATGCTCTGACATGACCTTGGCTGCCATCTATGAAGACTCGTGACGAAAGAAGCGGTGAATCCGCCACAGAGCGACGTAGCGCGCTCTGGCCCCAGAACACAGGAATTGAAGTACAACACGATAGCGTGTCTCACCAGGAACGCGCTAACGGAAAGGTAAAACAACAACTAGCCCTTCAGTCACAGCGAATGCGGCCCGCTGTTAAATCAACGCTTCTGCGGCGAAAGGCACCCACCACAGTCGCTGCTGCCTCTGCGGTGTATGACACCAGGTGACACACCCTGCCTCTGCTCCCGAGAGCACGCGGCTGCCCGTGAGAACATCAGCAGACACGTACCGGTCACCTGGGTACGCTGCGACATTGGGGTGTGGACGCGCTTTCATTGCAGCATCACCGAGGGAAAGTGCTCGGGAAAAGAAAAAGCTCGGTTGTGATGTGGCAAAGAAAAAAAAAAAGAAATAAAAGAAAAGGAACGGGAAATGTGAGTAGAACACGTGATACAGGGCCTACTTGCAGCCGAATATAGCTTTACGATAGCACAGGCTCATCATTCGTACGGTTGGCTCATGATTATTACCATCATGTCAGCTTTGCTAAAGGACGACGTTGTCAAAGTTCCTTGCGGAGCAGTCAACAGTTTTGAAACAATAACGCCGACGTGCTACTTGTAGAGCAGCTCGGGCTCACGACGGCGATGTCCAAGTTTATACATTTACGGGACGATTTTCAGCCTTGTCGAGCGTGTCTTAATTGAAAGAGGTGTCCGTGAAACAGTTCAGTACTGCCAACAGTCAATATAGCGTCTGCAGCTTATAAGAGCCGATCATTTAGGTGAACGATTAAACAAAGAAAGGTTAGCTATCGGGCAAGTGCATTTCCCAATAAAAATGAAGGAGAAAATGATGAAGCGCTCTCCCCGTATTACCAGTCATTTTGACCACACCTACAGAAAGATATACCTCGAGGCGTAAAGTATAGTATTTGGCATATAGATTTTGCTAATGCTTTTGACAAGGTGTCTCATCGCTTACTCCTTCTTAAACTCAGTACTCTTAATATTGATCATAATACCTTGAAGGGAATAGCATCTTTTTTAAACTAACCGTGCACAATTTGTCACTGCTAATGATGCTGTATCCCCACGCTGCATGTAAGTTCAGGTGTTCCTCAAGGTTTCCTCTTGGGTCCAATGCTATTTCTACTTTATACACAACTCTTCACACAGTTGTTCGAGGAGTTCCGCAAGGCGGAGTATTGAGCCCGACCTTATTTAACATCGCTCTCATCGGCCTGGAGAAGTGTATTCCGGCAACGGTCGAGATTTCCTTGTACGCAGACGACATCTGCATATGGTGCTGTGGTCGAAATCGACGTGTTCTGCGTGCAAGATTACAGAAGGCAATTATCTCCATTCAGACGTTTTTACGAAACCGCGAACTAATCATGTCACCTGAAAAGTGCGCTGCCATAGCGTTCACTAAACGGGATATGTCGCGCTATAAGTTAAAGGTGGCAGGATCTCACATCCCATACGTACCAAGCCACAAGTTTCTGGGGGTCACATTCGACAGATCCTTGACGTGGTCGCCTCATGCAAGAACACTGAAGGCTAAACTGGAATCATACGCAAACATTTTTCGTATGATGTCCAGCAATGCTGGTGGCTGCTCTGTGGCTGCTCTGCTGCGAATGTACACATGCTCTCTGCGAAGGTCCCTTGCGGTACAGCTTCCCTGCGCTACAGGGACTTTGCAAGTCTAGCATCCAGGTGCTCACCAGTATGCAAGCTAAAGCGCTGAGGGTATGACTGGGCCTACCTAAAAAGACTTCGACAGTAGGAACCCTAACAGAAAGCCGGCGACTTTCGGTGCCACTGCTACTGAAGCAAGAGTTTCTTCGAGCCTGTGTGGGGTTTTGCTGCTAGGGTTCACAACCATCCGCTTGCATCAGCCACCACATCCGAAGTACAGACCCTTCTCCCGCTGATGTACGAAAAGCCATCAATTCCGACAAGGCCGCCATGGAAACTACCCTCTTGGGCCATAGTCACGACTGTACCGGGCATCAAGGGTAAAAGTAACACGCCAGCTCCAGCACTGAAATATTTCGCCCTGGAGCATATTAACGCCAACTACAGATCCTGCCGCCACATTTACACTGATGGCTCTGTTACGGCTACATCATCGGCAATAGGTCTGTGGATCCCGTCGGCAAACATGTCAATTTCTGCCACCTTGGGTCACCGCACATCTGCCACAGCTACTGAGCTGGCTGCGCTGCGGAGAGCGCTTATTTACATCGTAGCTCAGACACCTGATTCCTGGGTAATCTTCTCTGATTCGCGAGCGGCGCTGCAGTCCCTGAAGTCACCACGAGCCCAAGAACAACTGGTTTTGGATATCAAGCGGCTAGGCAATAATGCTCATGAACTTAATCACCGCGTTGTATTCCAGTGGTTACCAGCCCACTGTGGAATACAAGGAAACGTTCGGGCCGACAGTGCTGCCAGAACAGCCCATGAACTAAAACACCACTAACAGCCATACCCCTTTCAAGAAAAGATGCGGCGACTATGGTATCGACATTTGTCTGGAATCAGCAGCGACACTTCTGATGTGATTCAGGACATCAGTACGGACCACTACACGCCATGTGACCCAGCCTGCAGCTTCCACGTACCACAAGGTTTAGTCAGGCGAGATGAGGCGTGCCTTCACCGATTAAGACTTAATGTAGCATACACGAGAGATTATAAGCACAAAATACAACAGTCTGATTCTCCATTGTGCTCTATACATGCAACACACGGGAGGACCTTGAACACGTCCTGTGCAACTGCCAGCGCTACGAGTCGGATAGAAAGACTCTCAAGGCAGCGCTTCACTTGCAACACGGTTCGACCTTGGAGCTGCGGCATCTCCTAGGCCCGTGGCAAGACAGCGCCTGCGCACTACGTAGCACCAAGGCGCTGATAGCGTTTCTACGGGCAACATGCCTCAATGAAACGCTGTAAACTGAGTTATAGTGTATATAATGTATATATGAGTGTGTGAGTAAGTGTGACCGTATGTACTTGTTGTGTGTTTAGACGTGATCACTGTAAATATCATAATCACCGCTAAGTACCTGGAGTAGCAAGCCAGGCCATAACCAGGCTAACATCTCCGGATTCATCAATAAAGTGTTCTCTCTCTCTCTCTCTCTCTACTTTATACTAATGATTTATCTCCTGTTGTTAATATTTCCATTAATTTGCCCGACGATTGCGTCCTATACCGCGAAATAACTAACCAGCATGATAACTTCATCTTTCAGTCAGAGCTAGATAACATATCAAATTGGTGCTCACAATCGCTAATGTTCTTAAATCCTGCTAAATGCAAAACTATGTCGATGTCATGACGCTCTTACTCATGCCTTTCTTTCGGCTATGTTATCAATAACACCAACCTCTAGCACGTAACTACATATAAATATCTCGGAATTCAGCTAACCAATAAAGTTTCTTGGCATGCGCACAATGAATAGATAGATCACTAAAAATGCTAACCGATCCCTCGGCTACATACGTAGAATTTTTTTCTAAAGCCCTGTGCCATCTAAAACTACTACCTATAAAACCTTAATTAGACCTAAGGTAGAGTACGGGTCATCTGTTCGGGGGCCCCGCTCAAAAAACATTAACAGCCTTCATTGAGCCAGTGCAAAATCGGTCAGCCCGTTTCATTCGTTTAAATTATTTCCGCTCATCTTGCATTTCGCTCATGAAATCGGGCCTTAGGACTCACTGATCTGGAACTTCGAAGGAAAATTTCTCGACTGTATCTTTTTCATAAAGTTTTTACCAAAACAATTTACTTAAACATGAACTCCTTTCAGCGCCTTCGTACATATCGTCACGCCTTGATCATCGGTACATCATTCCGTCCTGCCGCACTAATGTTTTTTTCAGCAAAGACCAGCGCCGAGCGGAACCGCCTTCACCCCTCCATCTCCTGCACTGAGGACGCTTCATCGTACAAGACTGCACTGAAAGATTACATACCGAGTCACTAATGCATATTGTATGAACATGTATTCTTATTACTTCTTGTGTTTTTGTGTAGTATCATTCTACAGTATTTTGTCGTTAATACTACACACCCCCTCTGTGACGCCTTTATGGGCCCTAAGGGTAATGTGAATGAATGAATGAATGAATGATGAATGAATGAATGAATGAATGAATTGGCAAGGCAAAGCTAAGGGCTGTGTGTGTGTGTGTGTGTGTGTGTGTGTGTGTGTGTGGTGTGTGTGTGTGTGTGTGTGTGTGTGTGTGTGGTGTGTGTGTGGTGTGTGGTGTGGGTGGGTGGGGGGGGTGGTGGATGGGTGTGCGCGCGCACGTTTGGCGTGTCATACTTTAACATATTGATCCTAATAGAAGGCAATTATAGAAGCGAGTGAGTAACGTTCTGTATTGATGAAGGCCGCGGTGGTGCAAAACGCATAACTTGGTGGCGCGTAAACAATGCAAGGGCCACCTGACAAAGGCAACACGCTGCTTTGTCTACGCACGGGATCCCGAGCGAAGGATGACGTAAAATAAAGGCACTAAGAGAAACATTTTTTTTCAGAAGGGAACGCAATGGGTGTCAAGAAAGCAAACTTTCATGTAAACAGTACATCTTATTACGGCGCGCTGGCAGCGTCGCGTGAAATTTAGTCAGAAGTTATGTAGCTGTACATTATGCAATGACTCGAAGTCGTAAGATAAGATATATTGTGCTTCAAGGCCGTCTGCTTTTTTTTTTTTTTGTCAGGAATAAAATAACTTTGTTAAAATGAAATAATTTATATCTAAATGCGTTGCTAGTAGACGTAAATGTAATTTACATGAGCCATTCAGAAACAAATTTCTGGGCATTGTGCAGCGCCAAGGGAAACGCGGACTAGGAGGAACACACAACAGACGTCCAGTGATGAAAATCATGTACCAGCTAGCCCGTGAACGAATTCTTTTAGCTTAAATTTCTCCTCTGACTAAAACGTTCGATTTTTTTCACAAGCACGCGCCGTGATCTTGGGGCGGTATTCTGAGATGTGTCGCCTTTGGCGACAGTATCTCTAATGACGTAATTTTGTTGGCTTTCGCGGCCCTGCGGTGGTGATTGGCTGGTTCAACAAACCGGTGACCCGCCGTCACTTCTGCGGTTTGTTGAACCGGCCAATCACCACCGCAGGGCCAAAATAGGCGACACAGTTACGTCACCAGCGGCACTATCGCCTTTGGAGACACATCTCAGAATACCGCCCCTGGTCTTAAGACTAAAGTTCAAAGCACTGCAAGGCTTTAGGTGTTTCAGGAAAATGCCATGAGCATAATATAATAAAGTCTCCTTACCTCCTCTCGCCTCCTTCCTGATCTAGTCATGCATAATTCTCTCTTACTACGTTGCTGTCATCTGTAATGCAGTATGGAAAGTATGCGCTGCATAACACATGGCCGCGCACATCGGATGCAAGGACAACACGAAACATAGCGGACATAACCTGGACGACCGCCATCTCCCAAATACAATTTCTTATATTCGCCTACCTTTACTGAAATATGCATCGATGTGCGCTGACGTTCCGTACGCCCTTTTAATTTTAAAGAAATATTCCTAATCTCCTGAACGGTAATAAGTCGAATATTGCACATTATGTAAGTGAAATCTCGAAGGCCTGCAAGCTGTAAACAAATCCGCGCCAAGTGGGAATACCTTTACTGTGGAGTGGCTTGCGTTATGCGAATACCACGTTTAATATGTTACACATAATACAATGCAGAGATAAGCAGATGAGACAGTGAATCGAGCAACCTTCATCAATGTTGTTGGACTACCGAGGAGACAACGATCTGGTAAGCCATCCTGTTACTACCGGCACGGCGCGATCCCCGTGAGAAGTAAATATCTCCGCGTACTGCAGTGTGCGTTGCAAAATGTTAGCCTCTCTAAACCCAGCACTTAACGACGCACTTGACGAATGTTTCCCCATCACGAACACCGTTAATGACCGCTCTCACAGCGAATGTGCGCACAGCACTTTTCATGCGTTAAAAAAGAAAGAGATTCCGACATTGTTATAAACTCAAGGGAAGGCAAAAAGTGACGACAGGTAAGAACAAATCGTTGTCGTCTATATACTAGAGCTAGCAAGAAAATTTCAGCCAGAGAAACAAACTACAGGCACGAGCGCTTCTCAATGATGCATCCTTACATATATATATATATATACTTCCCTTAGCGCCCGTTCATGTTTAAGTATCAGCTGATCAGCTGGAAAGGGGCCCCGAATTTTCGTCATTGAATTATCATATATATGAAAGAGATCGCCTACCACTTTCAGCGTGCGATATCTCTTCACCTCTGTGTGAACGTGCGTGCACGTGAACGCGCATACGTACGCTCAAGTTTCAGCAAGTATCGGCTGCATAGCTCGGCGACACAGCAGCGACCGAGGTCCGCTGTGAAAATCAGCGGGTCAGTTGAAAAGTACGCGACAACAATGCGTATGTATTTCGCTATACGGGAACACCGTTCAGTACACATAGGATGAAAGCCGGCTGGCTTGCCTTCAGTGAAGAAGCAGGGTGGGAGGACGGTAGGGCTGATCTTCTAGCGGCCCTCATGTGACGAGTCGTGAAGCGCGTCTGCACATTTCGTGCGCAAACACACGTGCAGTATCCGGCGCGCAGCGTAGTTTGAGGGCGCGGAATGTGTGTCGCATGTGCGGCAGCTGTGCACAGGGAGCTAATTTGCGCCAGCTACGCAGCTGTTGCCCTAACTGTGAGAAAAAAGCCACCACTGCTGGAGTCTAACGTGAGCCATTTTTCTCGTTTCAGGCGTTACGTGCCGACGTGCGCGAAACCACAAATTCAATTATCGGCTATCTCGTTTCGTTGAGATGCCTCGCGCACCGGGTTCATAGCCGTCGCTGTTCGTACGATTTTCAGCCCGCTCAGAGTCCACTGTAGAACGGAGGTCAAATCTCCAATTTGACCTCGCAAGTTGAGTCTGTTTTCTGCTTGTGAAAGTCTCATGCCTCATCACGCCGCCTAATCATTTGCCGTCCTCGGCTGCGTTTTCCTATACCTTGGTGTCCCTTTCCTGGCCATCGATTATCTGCCCCACTCATTTCATGATCCATCGATGTCCATTCTTCCCCTATAACGGGAGCAAGAATGCTGGCTACCCCTGTTTGTTCTCGGCCCTCCTTCTACCTCCCATTGCAACGCCTACCATTTTTCATTGCGCCCGAGTGGTGCAGAATGGTAACTTATTTTCGAGAACTCCAGCGTCGTTAATTTCAACATGTCATGTTCTATATTAAAAGAAAAAAAAAATCAATGTGAATGTTTTAGTGTTTTGAAATTCACCCCGGAACTTCAAGGAGTACTGACACCAATTTTCGAAGCTGAGTTTACTCCACCATACAACTCTCCTATATGCGTAGACAGCGCTGAGCAAATGTTAAGCTCAGGAAATGCTGATAACATATTTTAATTTGACGTTAAAGTCAGTATTCACATGGCGTGCCTACTGACATCGACACTAATGTGACGTCAGGCTACGGCACAAATTTTGGTGACTTCACGCAGCAGTATGGCAAGTTGGGATGACGTCAAGTACAAAAAACATGCAAAATGGCCGCTCGCGCGTCACTCTCGGTCGTCTGCTCCCGCCGTTCACTCACCGTAGCTGAGAGTGCGCGTGAAGCGAGCGAGTGAAGTCGAATTACCTTCTATCGTCGTAACGAAAGGGAAGGGGTCAAGGGCTCGTTCTTTATGTGTTAGAAACAACTTAATGGGCAAACAGACAATGAAGCCTAGGAAAACATAGGGGAAGTTAATTGTGGTATTGTAATTGTGGAGAAAGTAGAAAGGAATTAAAGTGGACGAAAAGACAAACCTGCCCTCGGTGGGACCCGAACCCACGACCTTCGGATGTCGCGTCCGATGCTCTACCAACTGAGCTACAAGGGCGGTCGTCCCCCCGTCCACTTTATTGTGTATTTATGTAGGTATTATCCTGGGAGTGTTAGGCAGCGCCACTCGAGGCCAAGGCGGCGTGTGTAGAACACACTTTCTTGCCAGGAGGCGTCACGTAGAACGTGAACTTAGACGAGATGGATGCTGCCCAATAAGCCCTCGCATGCTACCTAAGGCACCAAGTCTGCCGCAACGAGGCCCAAGCTATGAAATAACGAAAGGGAAGGGGTCAAGGGCTCGTTCTTTATGTGTTAGAAACAACTTAATGAGCAAACAGACAATGAAGCCTAGGAAAACATAGGGGAAGTTAATTGTGGTATTGTAATTGTGGAGAAAGTAGAAAGGAATTAAAGTGGACGAAAGACAAACCTGCCCTCGGTGGGACCCGAACCCACGACCTTCGGATGTCGCGTCCGATGCTCTACCACTGAGCTACAAGGGCGGTCGTCCCCCCGTCCACTTTATTGTGTATTTATGTAGGTATTATCCTGGAGTGTTAGGCAGCGCCACTCGAGGCCAAGGCGGCGTGTGTAGAACACACTTTCTTGCCAGGAGGCGTCACGTAGAACGTGAACTTAGACGAGATGGATGCTGCCCAATAAGCCCTCGCATGCTACCTAAGGCACCAAGTCTGCCGCAACGAGGCCCAAGCTATGAAATAACGAAAGGGAAGGGGTCAAGGGCTCGTTCTTATGTGTTAGAAACAACTTAATGAGCAAACAGACAATGAAGCCTAGGAAAACATAGGGGAAGTTAATTGTGGTATTGTAATTGTGGAGAAAGTAGAAAGGAATTAAAGTGGACGAAAAGACAAACCTGCCCTCGGTGGGACCCGAACCCACGACCTTCGGATGTCGCGTCCGATGCTCTACCAACTGAGCTACAAGGGCGGTCGTCCCCCCGTCCACTTTATTGTGTATTTATGTAGGTATTATCCTGGGAGTGTTAGGCAGCGCCACTCGAGGCCAAGGCGGCGTGTGTAGAACACACTTTCTTGCCAGGAGGCGTCACGTAGAACGTGAACTTAGACGAGATGGATGCTGCCCAATAAGCCCTCGCATGCTACCTAAGGCACCAAGTCTGCCGCAACGAGGCCCAAGCTATGAAATAACGAAAGGGAAGGGGTCAAGGGCTCGTTCTTTATGTGTTAGAAACAACTTAATGAGCAAACAGACAATGAAGCCTAGGAAAACATAGGGGAAGTTAATTGTGGTATTGTAATTGTGGAGAAAGTAGAAAGGAATTAAAGTGGACGAAAAGACAAACCTGCCCTCGGTGGGACCCGAACCCACGACCTCATTAAGTTCTATCGTCGTGTGTGCCCACGTATAATCGAAAGGCAAGCTCGCTATGGTGCCAGCATTTTGCCCCTGGAATGCTGCGGAGGTCTCGGAGGCCACCTTAGCTTATCGCGGCCTCCGGAGCCACGCCGACACCCACCGTGCGTGCCGTACGTTGCATCTTGTACTGTGCCGGAGTATTTGCTGTCGTCGCGGAGTCGCTATACAAAATTTTGTACATTGTAGACCCCGCACTTGTTGCAGGCGCTGTGCGTGAGAGACCACTGGGCGAAAACGTCACGATTTCTTGCGGGAACACGTCACGAGGAGCTCATTACTATGCACATGCTGTGTCGTGACGTCAGGCTACAGTAGGAACCGAAACCAGCTGTTAAAGGCATGCTGTAAATAAATTTTCACGGCGCGTTCACGCTTACCAGTTCGTTTTCTGGGCTCTGGAGGGCTTGGCCTTTCATTTCATGCAAAAAAAACGCAAACTGAAAATTTTCGTGGCAGTACTCCTTTCAGACCATAATGACGTAAGAAGGCGATTTAATTTTTTGACACACACACACACACACACACACACACACACACACACACACACACACACACACACACACACACACACACACACATATATATATATATATAATATATATATATATATATATATAATATATATATATATCGCTGTATCCGAACAGCAGGTGCGTTTTCGTCCACTTCATTTATGTCACGTGTGTGCGTGTGTGTGATTTCCTAGTGTCCGATACTAGAAAGAACATTACGTGCAGAGCAGGGACCCAACCACGGCGCTGCGTGCTGCACCCCACTCCTCTCCGCCCCCTATCCCTCCGTCCTCACTGAGCCGAGCGCATTCGCATACCGCAGTGACTTTGTTAGACGACCGCTTGCTTGGATGCGCGTCTACGCATCACAATGGCGAGCATACGCATAATGTTTCAGGGTGGAAAAGGCCAGCGTGCGGAAACACTTCGTCGAAGGCACAGACTTTTGAATGCCGCGGTTAGATAAGACGCGTTTTGCTTGCCATGTTCTTCTCTTGCAGCTCCTACCGTCAAGGACAGGGTCGATTCTGGCCATAGCCGCAAAACGATATCTGAGATAGGCAACGTGGAGCGTATATGGCATAAAGTTGTGTAGGTGCGGCATTGCGTATATGGACTGGCAGTGATGATAACTTTCCTGGCGCAAATGTTCTCGAAGAGCAAAATTAATGGACGCGACTACAGAATCTATAGTCAAAGCACTGAGTTGGCTTAGCTAGTATTGCGTTACACGAGCGCTTCGAGGACGCGGACGAAAGAAGACCGCTGTGTGTGCGTGTGTGTGTGTCCGGTATTCTTCTTGTCCGCGTCCCCGAAGCGCACTTCCACCGCTGTATACAGGATCTACTCGTCCAAACGTGCAGTGGTTTACAACATTGCATCGTGGCATGAACCCCAGTAACAGATGCGCCATACCGATACTGCACAGCCACATAAAGGCGAAAAGAAAGCGTGTCCTTGTTATATAACACAATGAGTAGTTTTCCTGGTGTTAGGCATTTCGCAAGTACTTTTCACGGATATTCACTTAACAAGAGAAATAAACACACACACACGCGCGCGTGCCTGAATAACCAAAGGAAAGGGCAACATAGGAAAACTTACTTTATAACTGGAGGGCTTCGCCTTTAACAGCGGAGCGCTGTAGAGCCGTTCGGCCCCGTTCGCACTGCCTTCCCATGGAACATTAACTAAAACTAGCGCCTTCTCTTAAAATGCTTGAATTATTCGAGTCTCCTCGTAATTAACAGATTTGTGGTTTCTCTTACTTTCAGATTACAGTCGGAGCTATCATTCGCGTATAGGCTGTAGTTTACACTGAGGGATTTCGCTCTGAAAAATTCACTTTTGCACAGTAAAGATACCTGTAGCGAATGGCTTTCGTGGCCAGGTGCCCCGGGTAGACAGCCGCTGTTCGGAATGTTTGTTTCCGCCGTGGACAGTGGCGGCGGCTTTCTTGCGACACCAGCTCCATGAACGCTGTCGCGTTGGAAGTAGAAAACCTAACACAAGGCAAAGCCCGCCTATGCGGCACTCTGTCACTCTGTCCCTTTTTAGCGATGCTTAAAAATGGCGTCAGCATAAGAGAAAAAGAGGTTGAGCTTCGCCTTTGGAGTGGAACGCAGTCGTTCGGCTTTGACAGATAACACAAAATCCAGCGAGTGCGCTCTTGTTAATTTTCTACTTTCCCCTGACGCACGTACACGACGTAGGTAATTGGCCAAAAAATGGGTGGATTATGTCAGGAATTTTATCGCCGGGACGAAATTCTCGGGTTGCTACACCCGGCCTTCGCTTATAGCGCACGCTTCTTCGCTGCTTCGAACACCCTCCGCGAACAGAAAGCGCGGCAGAACAGAACGTGTCTGACTCTATTTATTTATTTATTTATTTATTTATTTATTTATTTATTTATTTATTTATTTATTTATTTATTTCAAGTACCAGCGCCAGAAGGCATCAGTGCATGGGGGAATTCGCTCGTGTCACCGGGCCAATGTGCTGTTTTTGGAGCGCGCTTGCCTCGCGTACGGAAGGCCCGGGTTAGATTCCCGCCGCGACTAAAGTCAAATTTATTTTCGTGCCAATTACTTTGTTTACTGGAGCTCCCCCAAGCGTTATTCAGCCTTTTTCTTTAAATTCTTTGCATCATTGACGCCTCCATTTATTAAAGCTATTGCATTAAATGAGAACCTTTGCAAAGAAGGCGGCCCCTGTGGTGCTTCCAGTGGGGCGCATCGATGGTTTTGATCCTCGACAGCTCTTAACGCGGGACTGATTTCTCCGTGTCGATCACTACACGTTATGTTGAACTATGTTACCGAATACCGAGGTTGGTAGTTAAAGAAAAATGACAGCTTGAAGGGGTTGAGTAGGACCCTATGTGAATGGCGGGAAGAGCCAAGTAAAGCGCAGAGAGTACATCTCACACGCGGCCAGGAATGCGAACAACAAAAGGAGCAGGATAGCCAGATCCTCCACAAGGTGCCACTCTCTGCTTAGGGGCAGTTATTAGAAAAAAAAAAAATTGAACTGGGCACTAACGCAGCAATACTCCCAGAGACGCACGCAGCAAGGGTAAAGATAGAGAAGAAGCATGAATGTGGTGCCACACATCATCATCATCATCATCATCATCAGCCTGTTTAGGTCCACTGCAGGACGAAGGCCTCTCCCAACGATTTCCAATCCACCCTATCCTGAGCGAGTTGGTTCTACTTTATGCCCGCAAACTTTTTAATTTCATCGCTCCATCTAACCTTTTGCCTACCTCTGTTGCGTTTTCCCTCTCGTGGTATCCATTCCGTCGCTCTTACTGTCCATCTGCTATCTTTCCTCCTCATGACATGTCCTGCCCAGGTCCACTTCTTTCTTTTAATTGATATAATAACATCGGCTACTCCTGTCTGTTCTCTGATCCATTCCGCTCGTTTTTTATCTCTTAGCGTTATCCCTACCAATTTTCTTTCCATTGCACGTTGCGTGCTGCTTAGTTTCATCTCTAGTTTTTTTTCGTTATCCTCCACGTTTCTGCACCGCACGTTAGTACTGGGAGAATGCAGTGATTGAATACCTTTCGCTTTAGTGAGAGCGGTAAGTTTCCAGTCATGATTTCGTAATGCCTTCCGAATGCGCTCCAGCCCAGCCTTATTCTACGGAGAATTTCGTTTTCATGGTAGGAGTTCCTGATATTAACTGTCCCAGGTATACGTATATTCGCTTACGCATTGTAAGGGTTCATTGTTGATTTTAAATTCCTGTTCCTTAGCTAAGCTATTGAGCATAACTTTGGTCTTTTGCCTATTCATTATTAATCCAATTTTAATGCTTTCCCTGTTTAGGTCATCAATCATGTTTTGTAATTCGTCACCATCATTGCTAAAGAGCACAATGTCGTCTGCAAATCTTAAATTGCTTAGATATTCTCCGTCTATTCGTATTCCCTTCCAATGTGATAAACAACACATCTTTTACTATCCCTCGGCATGCTTTTGTCCAACTTTGCTCGATTCCGTAGGGATACTTCAACAAACATTCCGGCCGCGGCGGCTGCATTTCGATGGAGGCGAAATGTTCAGGCCAGTGTGCTGCGCAATATCAGTGCACATTAAAGAATTCCAAGTGGTCGAAATTTTAGGAACCCTCCACTACGGCGTCTCTCATAATCCTATCGTGGTTTTAGGAACGTAAAACGCCAGAAATCAATCAACATCATTACTTCGACAAACGACGCTTATGATTCATACATCAGCGTGTCGTAGCGTGGCATTTTACGTCCACTAAATAAATGTCTGTGCACGAGGGCCAATGTTACACCGTACCCTGAGCTACGAATTCTGTTGCCACGATGCTCATGCGGTAATTTACATGCACTCGTGCACTTTGCACAAAGACCTTAACCGTGCCTTAATGTTAAACAATTCGTCATAGGCAACTTCACTGCTGACCGCTTCGCATGACACCGATTCCCACTATGCGTGAGGATCTGCAGGATCTTGTTTTTCTCTATAGATAGTTCTAGGGAGCCTTTCCATCAAACAGCTACAAATCTTTTTTTTTTATTTCGAAGTCTCCAAGCCATTAAACTGCGCAGGAACACCTTCTCTTGCAAGTAAGCGAACTCCAAGGCTTTTCAAAAAAATCCACAGCATATCCACGGAGTGAATGATGATGAGTGGGCGAAGCTCCGGAGGTTCATCGTAGATCGTGCCGAGTTCCGGATTAATTTAGTTAACGCGCACGCTACGAATCCTTATGGTTCAACTACGCACAAGTGAAATCTCCCACCGGCACTTCATTGCAAGTCAAGATCCGATGCCTATATACATATATATGGGTGGCCGGTGAACGGTTCTCCAGCGCGAGAAGTCGGTATTTTTCAATCAAGAAACTCGCTAGAAGACGCTGCCTGCGCCAACGTTGTCTCTCGCGGGTGAGGGCGCGTTCTCCTTCTTTGCGAGCTGGTAGAGCGTTCATCGAAGAAAGAGCGTTTCCATAGTCAACGCGCGCCTTTCGCTTTCTCTGTCTCTCGCTCTCTCTCTCACAAGACAGCAGACGGAAGAGTGAGAGAGCTCGCGCGTCGGGAGGCACGCGCCGAGGGCGAGCGCGAGCCCCCCGGCGGCGCGAGGTGGCTACATACGTATTACTACAGAGGAGGGAACGACCCACATCCTAAGGAGCTCCGCCCCTAAAATAAAGACGTTCATAACCTCACACGTCTTTTCCCGCTTTTGCGTCCATTAAACAAATTTTAATAAAGCTTCTTGTTTTTAATCGAACATTGTTTCTCGCTCATTTCTTCACTCAGAGTACGTTTCTGCAACACTTTGAAAGATGTGACACATACAAGAACATTTTCGCTTCTGCTGGGCTGGAGTTTATATGCATTTGCTTCCATCGATATCACGTGTTTTCCATCCGGAACGACGCAGCACGAAGAGCATGGTTATGCGTGAAAGGTATATTTAGCTTCCCGAAAAACTAGTACGTTATTCTGGCAACGTTTCACAACCAGCCAGAACTCCGGCTAGGCGAGCAGTCGTCATTTGGTTTCGCTATAGAGATGAGCAAATCGAGGGCAGGTAGCGCTGACGCCTTTTTCTTCTTTTTTGTTTTCAAGATAAACCGACAAAATCTGAGCTAAGGGGTATATTATGTTTGGCTCCTGCGGCAAACGTCTCCTGCGGCTCTAGGTTATAAATTTGCTTCGTGGGCCACTTTTACAGACTGCGCTGGAGTGTCCCCCTCTGTGTTGGGCCCGTTTAGCGTGCGCCGAGTTTTTCGCCATGAACACAGTAACGTGGTGGCTCACTGTTCCACCTCCCATCACGCGCCGCGATTATGAGCGCTTTAATGCTGCGGAGAGGCTCTGAAGCGAAGCAGTTGTGTCACACTCCGTCTGCACCCAAAAACATTATGTGACTACTCACTACTGCTAAGATAATCCGAAGACTTTACTGACTAGCGAAACTGTTCTGAGGATAGTACATTGTTGGTGATACTGCGTGCTCGATATTGAACGATCGCCTGGAAGGGAGAAGTTTCTGTTGAAAAGCAGTTGAACGCGGAAAGCCGATTCTATTTGTCTTGCTACTTTACAAGGTTTCACGCTCACGCAGCGCACTGTTCAAGAGGCCTGTGCAGCGCACTTGTATCATAAAGACACGAGGACATGATCCAGAGTTTAAGAACCGATCCCGCATAATTATTAAGATTTATTTGCGCATATTGTTACTCCTGTTCGCACAAATTTGGAGTATGCACGTCCAGTGGAAATATTTTTGTTTCTTGACATGTATGTATTGTTCCCCCCCGACAGGCTGCCTTTGTCGTTAGATATCGTGCATTATGTGTGGCACATCAGCCTAACCAATCAGACCAATCAGCCTACTCCCAGTAATATACAAGATATTTACAAAGGTAATTTCTACGAGGTTAAGAGAAACACTCGACTTTAACCAACCGAGAGAGCAAGCTGGTATCAGGAAAGGTTACTCGACAATGGACCACAGCCACGCTATCAACCTAGTAATTGAGAAGTACGCGGAATATAACAAACCTCTTTATATGGCGTTTTATCGACTACGAGAAAGCATTTGACTCGATAGAAATACAAGCAGTTCTAGAAGCTCTACGTCGACAAGGGGTACCTGGCGTATACGTGAAAACCATAAACAACATATACAAAGATTGCACAGCCACACTACTCCCACATGAGAGAAGCAGAGGAATCCCGATCAGGAGAGGTGTGAGACAGGGAGATACAATATCCCCGATGATATTCACTGCATGTTTAGAGGACGTCTTTAAACGTCTAGACTGGGAAGAAAAGGGCATTCGAATAGACGGAGAATATCTAAACAATTTAAGATTTGCAGACGACATTGTGCTCTTTAGCAATGATGGTGACGAATTACAAAACATGATTGATGACCTAAACAGGGAAAGCATTAAAATTGGATTAAAATGAATAGGCAAAAGACCAAAGTTATGCTCAATAGCTTAGCTAAGGAACAGGAATTTAAAATCAACAATGAACCCTTACAATGTGTAAATGAATATGTATATCTGGGACAGTTAATATCAGGAACTCCTACCCAGGAAAACGAAATTCTCCGTAGAATAAGGCTGGGCTGGAGCGCATTCGGAAGGCATTACGAAATCATGACCGGAAACTTACCGCTCTCATTAAAGCGAAAAGTATTCAATCACTGCATTCTCCCAGTACTAACGTGCGGTGCAGAAACGTGGAGGATAACGAAAAAAAACTAGAGATGAAACTAAGCAGCACGCAACGTGCAATGGAAAGAAAAATGGTAGGGATAACGCTAAGAGATAAAAAACGAGCGGAATGGATCAGAGAACAGACAGGAGTAGCCGATATTATCTTATCAATTAAAAGAAAGAAGTGGACCTGGGCAGGACATGTCATGAGGAGGAAGGATAATAGGTGGACAGTAAGAGCGACGGAATGGATACCACGAGAGGGAAAACGCAACAGAGGTAGGCAAAAGGTTAGATGGAGCGATGAAATTAAAAAGTTTGCGGGCATAAAGTAGAACCAACTCGCTCAGGATAGGGTGGATTGGAAATCGTTGGGAGAAGCCTTCGTCCTGCAGTGGACCTAAACAGGCTGATGATGATGATGATGATGATGATGATGATGATGTGTGGCACCACATTCATGCTTCTTCTCTATCTTTACCCTTGCTGCGTGCGTCTCTGGGAGTATTGCTGCGTTAGTGCCCAGTTCAATTTTTTTTTCTTTCTAATAACTGCACCTAAGCAGAGAGTGGCACCTTGTGGAGGATCTGGCTATCCTGCTCCTTTTGTTGTTCGCATTCCTGGCCGTGTGAGATGTACTCTCTGCGCTTTACTTGGCTCTTCCCGCCATTCACATAGGGTCCTACTCAACCCCTTCAAGCTGTCATTTTTCTTTAACTACCAACCTCGGTATTCGGTAACATAGTTCAACATAACGTGTAGTGATCGACACGGAGAAATCAGTCCCGCGTTAAGAGCTGTCGAGGATCAAAACCATCGATGCGCCCCACTGGAAGCACCACAGGGGCCACCTTCTTTGCAAAGGTTCTCATTTAATGCAATAGCTTTAATAAATGGAGGCGTCAATGATGCAAAGAATTTAAAGAAAAAGGCTGAATAACGCTTGGGGGAGCTCCAGTAAACAAAGTAATTGGCACGAAAATAAATTTGACTTCAGTCGCGGCGGGAATCTAACCCGGGCCTTCCGTACGCGAGGCAAGCGCGCTCCAAAAACAGCACATTGGCCCGGTGACACGAGCGAATTCCCCCATGCACTGATGCCTTCTGGCGCTGGTACTTGAAATAAATAAATAAATAAATAAATAAATAAATAAATAAATAAATAAATAAATAGAGTCAGACACGTTCTGTTCTGCCGCGCTTTCTGTTCGCGGAGGGTGTTCGAAGCAGCGAAGAAGCGTGCGCTATAAGCGAAGGCCGGGTGTAGCAACCCGAGAATTTCGTCCCGGCGATAAAATTCCTGACATAATCCACCCATTTTTTGGCCAATTACCTGCGTCGTGTACGTGCGTCAGGGGAAAGTAGAAAATTAACAAGAGCGCACTCGCTGGATATTGTGTTATCTGTCAAAGCCGAACGACTGCGTTCCACTCCAAAGGCGAAGCTCAACCTCTTTTTCTCTTATGCTGACGCCATTTTTAAGCATCGCTAAAAAAGGGACAGAGTGACAGAGTGCCGCATAGGCGGGCTTTGCCTTGTGTTAGGTTTTCTACTTCCAACGCGACAGCGTTCATGGAGCTGGTGTCGCAAGAAAGCCGCCGCCACTGTCCACGGCGAAAACAAACATTCCGAACAGCGGCTGTCTACCTGGGGCACCTGGCCACGAAAGCCATTCGCTACAGGTATCTTTACTGTGCAAAAGTGAATTTGTCAGAGCGAAATCCCTCAGTGTAAACTACAGCCTATACGCGAATGATAGCTCCGACTGTAATCTGAAAGTAAGAGAAACCACAAATCTGTTAATTACGAGGAGACTCGAATAATTCAAGCATTTTAAGAGAAGGCGCTAGTTTTAGTTAATGTTCCATGGGAAGGCAGTGCGAACGGGGCCGAACGGCTCTACAGCGCTCCGCTGTTAAAGGCGAAGCCCTCCAGTTATAAAGTAAGTTTTCCTATGTTGCCCTTTCCTTTGGTTATTCAGGCACGCGCGTGTGTGTGTGTGTTTATTTCTCTTGTTAAGTGAATATCCGTGAAAAGTACTTGCGAAATGCCTAACACCAGGAAAACTACTCATTGTGTTATATAACAAGGACACGCTTTCTTTTTCGCCTTTATGTGGCTGTGCAGTATCGGTATGGCGCATCTGTTACTGGGGTTCATGCCACGATGCAATGTTGTAAACCACTGCACGTTTGGACGAGTAGATCCTGTATTACAGCGGTGGAAGTGCGCTTCGGGGACGCGGACAAAGAAGAATACCGGACACACACACACGCACACACAGCGGTCTTCTTTCGTCCGCGTCCTCGAAGCGCTCGTGTAACGCAATACTAGCTAAGCCAACTCAGTGCTTTGACTATAGATTCTGTAGTCGCGTCCATTAATTTTGCTCTTCGAGAACATTTGCGCCAGGAAAGTTTATCATCACTGCCAGTCCATATACGCAATGCCGCACCTACACAACTTTATGCCATATACGCTCCACGTTGCCTATCTCAGACATTCGTTTTGCGGCTATGGCCAGAATCGACCCTGTCCTTGACGGTAGGAGCTGCAAGAGAAGAACATGGCAAGCAAAACGCGTCTTATCTAACCGCGGCATTCAAAAGTCTGTGCCTTCGACGAAGTGTTTCCGCACGCTGGCCTTTTCCACCCTGAAACATTATGCGTATGCTCGCCATTGTGATGCGTAGACGCGCATCCAAGCAAGCGGTCGTCTAACAAAGTCACTGCGGTATGCGAATGCGCTCGGCTCAGTGAGGACGGAGGGATAGGGGGCGGAGAGGAGTGGGGTGCAGCACGCAGCGCCGTGGTTGGGTCCCTGCTCTGCACGTATAATGTTCTTTCTAGTATCGGACACTAGGAAATCACACACACGCACACACGTGACATAAATGAAGTGGACGAAAACGCACCTGCTGTTCGGATACAGCGATATATATATATATATATATATATATATATATATATATATATATATATATATATATATATATATATATATATATATATATATATATATATATGTGTGTGTGTGTGTGTGTGTGTGTGTGTGTGTCAAAAAATTAAATCGCCTTCTTACGTCATTATGGTCTGAAAGGAGTACTGCCACGAAAATTTTCAGTTTGCGTTTTTTTTTGCATGAAATGAAAGGCCAAGCCCTCCAGAGCCCAGAAAACGAACTGGTAAGCGTGAACGCGCCGTGAAAATTTATTTACAGCATGCCTTTAACAGCTGGTTTCGGTTCCTACTGTAGCCTGACGTCACGACACAGCATGTGCATAGTAATGAGCTCCTCGTGACGTGTTCCCGCAAGAAATCGTGACGTTTTCGCCCAGTGGTCTCTCACGCACAGCGCCTGCAACAAGTGCGGGGTCTACAATGTACAAAATTTTGTATAGCGACTCCGCGACGACAGCAAATACTCCGGCACAGTACAAGATGCAACGTACGGCACGCACGGTGGGTGTCGGCGTGGCTCCGGAGGCCGCGATAAGCTAAGGTGGCCTCCGAGACCTCCGCAGCATTCCAGGGGCAAAATGCTGGCACCATAGCGAGCTTGCCTTTCGATTATACGTGGGCACACACGACGATAGAAGGTAATTCGACTTCACTCGCTCGCTTCACGCGCACTCTCAGCTACGGTGAGTGAACGGCGGGAGCAGACGACCGAGAGTGACGCGCGAGCGGCCATTTTGCATGTTTTTTGTACTTGACGTCATCCCAACTTGCCATACTGCTGCGTGAAGTCACCAAAATTTGTGCCGTAGCCTGACGTCACATTAGTGTCGATGTCAGTAGGCACGCCATGTGAATACTGACTTTAACGTCAAATTAAAATATGTTATCAGCATTTCCTGAGCTTAACATTTGCTCAGCGCTGTCTACGCATATAGGAGAGTTGTATGGTGGAGTAAACTCAGCTTCGAAAATTGGTGTCAGTACTCCTTGAAGTTCCGGGGTGAATTTCAAAACACTAAAACATTCACATTGATTTTTTTTTCTTTTAATATAGAACATGACATGTTGAAATTAACGACGTTGGAGTTCTCGAAAATAAGTTACCATTCTGCACCACTCGGGCGCAATGAAAAATGGTAGGCGTTGCAATGGGAGGTAGAAGGAGGGCCGAGAACAAACAGGGGTAGCCAGCATTCTTGCTCCCGTTATAGGGGAAGAATGGACATCGATGGATCATGAAATGAGTGGGGCAGATAATCGATGGCCAGGAAAGGGACACCAAGGTATAGGAAACGCAGCCGAGGACGGCAAATGATTAGGCGGCGTGATGAGGCATGAGACTTTCACAAGCAGAAAACAGACTCAACTTGCGAGGTCAAATTGGAGATTTGACCTCCGTTCTACAGTGGACTCTGAGCGGGCTGAAAATCGTACGAACAGCGACGGCTATGAACCCGGTGCGCGAGGCATCTCAACGAAACGAGATAGCCGATAATTGAATTTGTGGTTTCGCGCACGTCGGCACGTAACGCCTGAAACGAGAAAAATGGCTCACGTTAGACTCCAGCAGTGGTGGCTTTTTTCTCACAGTTAGGGCAACAGCTGCGTAGCTGGCGCAAATTAGCTCCCTGTGCACAGCTGCCGCACATGCGACACACATTCCGCGCCCTCAAACTACGCTGCGCGCCGGATACTGCACGTGTGTTTGCGCACGAAATGTGCAGACGCGCTTCACGACTCGTCACATGAGGGCCGCTAGAAGATCAGCCCTACCGTCCTCCCACCCTGCTTCTTCACTGAAGGCAAGCCAGCCGGCTTTCATCCTATGTGTACTGAACGGTGTTCCCGTATAGCGAAATACATACGCATTGTTGTCGCGTACTTTTCAACTGACCCGCTGATTTTCACAGCGGACCTCGGTCGCTGCTGTGTCGCCGAGCTATGCAGCCGATACTTGCTGAAACTTGAGCGTACGTATGCGCGTTCACGTGCACGCACGTTCACACAGAGGTGAAGAGATATCGCACGCTGAAAGTGGTAGGCGATCTCTTTCATATATATGATAATTCAATGACGAAAATTCGGGGCCCCTTTCCAGCTGATCAGCTGATACTTAAACATGAACGGGCGCTAAGGGAAGTATATATATATATATGTAAGGATGCATCATTGAGAAGCGCTCGTGCCTGTAGTTTGTTTCTCTGGCTGAAATTTTCTTGCTAGCTCTAGTATATAGACGACAACGATTTGTTCTTACCTGTCGTCACTTTTTGCCTTCCCTTGAGTTTATAACAATGTCGGGAATCTTCTTTCTTTTTTAACGCATGAAAAGTGCTGTGCGCACATTCGCTGTGAGAGCGGTCATTAACGGTGTTCGTGATGGGGAAACATTCGTCAAGTGCGTCGTTAAGTGCTGGGTTTAGAGAGGCTAACATTTTGCAACGCACACTGCAGTACGCGGAGATATTTACTTCTCACGGGGATCGCGCCGTGCCGGTAGTAACAGGATGGCTTACCAGATCGTTGTCTCCTCGGTAGTCCAACAACATTGATGAAGGTTGCTCGATTCACTGTCTCATCTGCTTATCTCTGCATTGTATTATGTGTATTAAACGTGGTATTCGCATAACGCAAGCCACTCCACAGTAAAGGTATTCCCACTTGGCGCGGATTTGTTTACAGCTTGCAGGCCTTCGAGATTTCACTTACATAATGTGCAATATTCGACTTATTACCGTTCAGGAGATTAGGAATATTTCTTTAAAATTAAAAGGGCGTACGGAACGTCAGCGCACATCGATGCATATTTCAGTAAAGGTAGGCGAATATAAGAAATTGTATTTGGGAGATGGCGGTCGTCCAGGTTATGTCCGCTATGTTTCGTGTTGTCCTTGCATCCGATGTGCGCGGCCATGTGTTATGCAGCGCATACTTTCCATACTGCATTACAGATGACAGCAACGTAGTAAGAGAGAATTATGCATGACTAGATCAGGAAGGAGGCGAGAGGAGGTAAGGAGACTTTATTATATTATGCTCATGGCATTTTCCTGAAACACCTAAAGCCTTGCAGTGCTTTGAACTTTAGTCTTAAGACCAGGGGCGGTATTCTGAGATGTGTCTCCAAAGGCGATAGTGCCGCTGGTGACGTAACTGTGTCGCCTATTTTGGCTCCTGCGGTGGTGATTGGCCGGTTCAACAAACCGCAGAAGTGACGGCGGGTCACCGGTTTGTTGAACCAGCCAATCACCACCGCAGGGGCCGCGAAAGCCAACAAAATTACGTCATTAGAGATACTGTCGCCAAAGGCGACACATCTCAGAATACCGCCCCAAGATCACGGCGCGTGCTTGTGAAAAAAATCGAACGTTTTAGTCAGAGGAGAAATTTAAGCTAAAAGAATTCGTTCACGGGCTAGCTGGTACATGATTTTCATCACTGGACGTCTGTTGTGTGTTCCTCCTAGTCCGCGTTTCCCTTGGCGCTGCACAATGCCCAGAAATTTGTTTCTGAATGGCTCATGTAAATTACATTTACGTCTACTAGCAACGCATTTAGATATAAATTATTTCATTTTAACAAAGTTATTTTATTCCTGACAAAAAAAAAAGCAGACGGCCTTGAAGCACAATATATCTTATCTTACGACTTCGAGTCATTGCATAATGTACAGCTAAATAACTTCTGACTAAATTTCACGCGACGCTGCCAGCGCGCCGTAATAAGATGTACTGTTTTACATGAAGTTTGCTTTCTTGACACCCATTGCGTTTCCCTTCTGAAAAAAATGTTTCTCTTAGTGCCTTTATTTTACGTCATCCTTCGCTCGGGATCCCGTGCGTAGACAAAGCAGCGTGTTGCCTTTGTCAGGTGGCCCTTGCATTGTTTACGCGCCACCAAGTTATGCGTTTTGCACCACCGCGGCCTTCATCAATACAGAACGTTACTCAATCGCTTCTATAATTGCCTTCTATTAGGGTCAATATGTTAAAGTATGACACGCCAAACGTGCGCGCGCACACCCATCCACCCACCCACCCACCCACACACACACACACACACACACACACACACACACACACACACACACACACACACACACACACACACACACACACACACACACACACACACACACACACACACACACACACACACACACACACACAGCCCTTAGCTTTGCCTTGCCAATTCATTCATTCATTCATTCATTCATTCATTCACATTACCCTTAGGGCCCATAAAGGCGTCACAGAGGGGGTGTGTAGTATTAACGACAAAACACTGTAGAATGATACTACACAAAAACACAAGAAGTAATAAGAATACATGTTCATACAATAATGCATTAGTGACTCGGTATGTAATCTTTCAGTGCAGTCTTGTACGATGAAGCGTCCTCAGTGCAGGAGATGGAGGGGTGAAGGCGGTTCCGCTCGGCGCTGGTCTTTGCTGAAAAAACATTAGTGCGGCAGGACGGAATGATGTACCGATGATCAAGGCGTGACGATATGTACGAAGGCGCTGAAAGGAGTTCATGTTTAAGTAAATTGTTTTGGTAAAAACTTTATGAAAAAGATACAGTCGAGAAATTTTCCTTCAAAGTTCCAGATCAGTGAGTCTAAGGCCCGATTTCATGAGCGAAATGCAAGATGAGCGGAAATAATTTAAACGAATGAAACGGGCTGACCGATTTTGCACTGGCTCAATGAAGGCTGTTAATGTTTTTTGAGCGGGGCCCCCGAACAGATGACGCGTACTCTACCTTAGGTCTAATTAAGGTTTTATAGGTAGTAGTTTTAGATGGCACAGGGCTTTAGAAAAAAATTCTACGTATGTAGCCGAGGGATCGGTTAGCATTTTTAGTGATCTATCTATTCATTGTGCGCATGCCAAGAAACTTTATTGGTTAGCTGAATTCCGAGATATTTATATGTAGTTACGTGCTAGAGGTTGGTGTTATTGATAACATAGCCGAAAGAAGGGCATGAGTAAGAGCGTCATGACATCGACATAGTTTTGCATTTAGCAGGATTTAAGAACATTAGCGATTGTGAGCACCAATTTGATATGTTATCTAGCTCTGACTGAAAGATGAAGTTATCAAGCTGGTTAGTTATTTCGCGGTATAGGACGCAATCGTCGGCAAATTAATGGAAATATTAACAACAGGAGATAAATCATTAGTATAAAGTAGAGAGAGAGAGAGAGAACACTTTATTGATGAATCCGGAGATGTTAGCCTGGTTATGGCCTGGCTTGCTACTCCAGGTACTTAGCGGTGATTATGATATTTACAGTGATCACGTCTAACACACAACAAGTACATACGGTCACACTTACTCACACACTCATATATACATATATACACTATAACTCAGTTTACAGCGTTTCATTGAGGCATGTTGCCCGTAGAAACGCTATCAGCGCCTTGGTGCTACGTAGTGCGCAGGCGCTGTCTTGCCACGGGCCTAGGAGATGCCGCAGCTCCAAGGTCGAACCGTGTTGCAAGTGAAGCGCTGCCTTGAGAGTCTTTCTATCCGACTCGTAGCGCTGGCAGTTGCACAGGACGTGTTCAAGGTCCTCCCGTGTGTTGCATGTATAGAGCACAATGGAGAATCAGACTGTTGTATTTTGTGCTTATAATCTCTCGTGTATGCTACATTAAGTCTTAATCGGTGAAGGCACGCCTCATCTCGCCTGACTAAACCTTGTGGTACGTGGAAGCTGCAGGCTGGGTCAATGGCGTGTAGTGGTCCGTACTGATGTCCTGAATCACATCAGAAGTGTCGCTGCTGATTCCAGACAAATGTCGATACCATAGTCGCCGCATCTTTTCTTGAAAGGGGTATGGCTGTTAGTGGTGTTTTAGTTCCATGGGCTGTTCTGGCAGCACTGTCGGCCCGAACGTTTCCTTGTATTCCACAGTGGGCTGGTAACCACTGGAATACAACGCGGTGATTAAGTTCATGAGCATTATTGCCTAGCCGCTTGATATCCAAAACCAGTTGTTCTTGGGCTCGTGGTGACTTCAGGGACTGCAGCGCCGCTCGCGAATCAGAGGAGATTACCCAGGAATCAGGTGTCTGAGCTACGATGTAAATAAGCGCTCTCCGCAGCGCAGCCAGCTCAGTAGCTGTGGCAGATGTGCGGTGACCCAAGGTGGCAGAAATTGACATGTTTGCCGACGGGATCCACAGACCTATTGCCGATGATGTAGCCGTAACAGAGCCATCAGTGTAAATGTGGCGGCAGGATCTGTAGTTGGCGTTAATATGCTCCAGGGCGAAATATTTCAGTGCTGGAGCTGGCGTGTTACTTTTACCCTTGATGCCCGGTACAGTCGTGACTATGGCCCAAGAGGGTAGTTTCCATGGCGGCCTTGTCGGAATTGATGGCTTTTCGTACATCAGCGGGAGAAGGGTCTGTACTTCGGATGTGGTGGCTGATGCAAGCGGATGGTTGTGAACCCTAGCAGCAAAACCCACACAGGCTCGAAGAAACTCTTGCTTCAGTAGCAGTGGCACCGAAAGTCGCCGGCTTTCTGTTAGGGTTCCTACTGTCGAAGTCTTTTTAGGTAGGCCCAGTCATACCCTCAGCGCTTTAGCTTGCATACTGGTGAGCACCTGGATGCTAGACTTGCAAAGTCCCTGTAGCGCAGGGAAGCTGTACCGCAAGGGACCTTCGCAGAGAGCAGTGTACATTCGCAGCAGAGCAGCCACAGTGCAGCCACCAGCATTGCTGGACATCATACGAAAAATGTTTGCGTATGATTCCAGTTTAGCCTTCAGTGTTCTTGTATGAGGCGACCACGTCAAGGATCTGTCGAATGTGACCCCCAGAAACTTGTGGCTTGGTACGTATGGGATGTGAGATCCTGCCACCTTTAACTTATAGCGCGACATATCTCGTTTAGTGAACGCTATGGCGGCGCACTTTTCAGGTGACATGATTAGTCCGCGGTTTCGTAAAAACGTCTGAATGGAGATAATTGCCTTCTGTAATCTTGCACGCAGAACACGTCGATTTCGACCACAGCACCATATGCAGATGTCGTCTGCGTACAAGGAAATCTCGACCGTTGCCGGAATACACTTCTCCAGGCCGATGAGAGCGATGTTAAATAAGGTCGGGCTCAATACTCCGCCTTGCGGAACTCCTCGAACAACTGTGTGAAGAGTTGTGTATAAAGTAGAAATAGCATTGGACCCAAGAGGAAACCTTGAGGAACACCTGAACTTACATTGCAGCGTGGGGATACAGCATCATTAGCAGTGACAAATTGTGCACGGTTAGTTTAAAAAAGATGCTATTCCCTTCAAGGTATTATGATCAATATTAAGAGTACTGAGTTTAAGAAGGAGTAAGCGATGAGACACCTTGTCAAAAGCATTAGCAAAATCTATATGCCAAATACTATACTTTACGCCTCGAGGTATAATCTTTCTGTAGGTGTGGTCAAAATGACTGGTAATACGGGGAGAGCGCTTCATCATTTTTCTCCTTCATTTTTATTGGGAAATGCACTTGCCCGATAGCTAACCTTTCTTTGTTTAATCGTTCACCTAAATGATCGGCTCTTATAAGCTGCAGACGCTATACTGACTGTTGGCAGTACTGAACTGTTTCACGGACACCTCTTTCAATTAAGACACGCTCGACAAGGCTGAAAATCGTCCCGTAAATGTATAAACTTGGACATCGCCGTCGTGAGCCCGAGCTGCTCTACAAGTAGCACGTCGGCGTTATTGTTTCAAAACTGTTGACTGCTCCGCAAGGAACTTTGACAACGTCGTCCTTTAGCAAAGCTGACATGATGGTAATAATCATGAGCCAACCGTACGAATGATGAGCCTGTGCTATCGTAAAGCTATATTCGGCTGCAAGTAGGCCCTGTATCACGTGTTCTACTCACATTTCCCGTTCCTTTTCTTTTATTTCTTTTTTTTTTTCTTTGCCACATCACAACCGAGCTTTTTCTTTTCCCGAGCACTTTCCCTCGGTGATGCTGCAATGAAAGCGCGTCCACACCCCAATGTCGCAGCGTACCCAGGTGACCGGTACGTGTCTGCTGATGTTCTCACGGGCAGCCGCGTGCTCTCGGGAGAAGAGGCAGGGTGTGTCACCTGGTGTCATACACCGCAGAGGCAGCAGCGACTGTGGTGGGTGCCTTCGCCGCAGAAGCGTTGATTTAGCAGCGGGCCGCATTCGCTGTGACTGAAGGGCTAGTTGTTGTTTTACCTTTCCGTTAGCGCGTTCCTGGTGAGACACGCTATCGTGTTGTACTTCAATTCCTGTGTTCTGGGGCCAGAGCGCGCTACGTCGCTCTGTGGCGGATTCACCGCTTCTTCGTCACGAGTCTTCATAGATGGCAGCCAAGGTCATGTCAGAGCATATTCGGTGTATTCTGTGCTGTATGTAGTGGCGGCCAAACAGCCCAAAGTCCTCAACAGATGGCAGCGTAGTTCTTATGTTTCAGCGTCATCCGCGTTCCACCTCACCCCTATCTCACCGGTGAAAGGGTTTCAGGGTCTCGTCAAGGTAACCGATTCTCAGTACGCTCGCTTTTCCTTTCAGCCGGGCAGAACAGGTTGGCGTATTCGACATTTTTTAGGGGCGAAGCTCCTTAAAGCGGCACCCGTTCGTCCCTCGTCGTAGTCGTAGAAGTGCGTAACCAGTCTTACGCTTTGACCTCCAAGGTGGTGCCGGTGGGAGATTTCTCCTGTGCGTTGTTGAACAATAAAAAATTCGCAGCGTGCGCGTTAACTAAAAGCCGAATTCTTCTGTCTCTCATTCCCCATTAGCAGCCATTTCGTGCGTCCCCGATGTATGTAGTAGTAGTAGTAGTAGTAGTTAGTAGTAGGTAGCCACCGGCGCGTGCCTGCTGGAGCGCCCGCACGCGCCGAGGGCGAGCGCGTGGCACCTGGCGCTCGCCCTCGCCGCGAGCGCCGGGAGCCACGCGCTCCCCGGCAAACTCGACACTGCCCCGGCAAACGCGAGAGACAACGTTGGCGCAGGCAGCGTCTCCTAGCGAGTTTCTTGATTATATATATATATATATATATATATATATATATATATATATATATATATATATATATACACACTGGATCTTGACTTGCAATGAAGTGCCGGTGGGAGATTTCACTTGTGCATTGTGCATAGTTGAACCGTGAGGATTCGTAGCATGCGCGTTAACTAAATTAATCCGGAACTCGGCACGATCTACGATGCAGATCCCGACCTTCGCCCACTCATCATCATTCACTCCGTGGATATGCTGTAATTTTTTTTAGATATAATATCGGTAACTCTCTGTCATGATTTATTTTTCGCGTAACCTCAACGGCATAACTAATGTAATGTACACTAGCTGAGCGTTAGATGTTACGAAACTACCGCGAGGCTGTTGATCGCAAACACGCGTTCATCCTATCGCAGCTCAGTCACAAGCGGAAGAATAGCATATGCCGCCGCGGAACGGATACCGACATGCAAGCTGTTAATGATATTTTTTTTTTCTTTACATTCGGGACAGTCCGACCTCATTTATTCCAGCGAAAAGTGTTCGTTGCACTTTTACGGCGTTTGACCTCCATTGCTCTGCAGTTTTGTTGGTCGCTTCTGCGGCTGGAATGCCCCGATGCAGAAATGATATTGCTGATAAATCGCTGAACGTTTCTTCTACAGAAGTCATGCCGATAACCGCTGTTCCAAGTGCGCTGCTATGTTCGTCTTTGTCTAAGTAGAAAGAGGCCTTCTAGACACCACATTTTTGGTATAGCACACCGAAAACGTGGTTGGTTTCTCGAGTGTTACGTCCCGGTTCCGCGATATGGTTATAAGAGGCACCGTAGTGGAGGGCTCCTGAAATGTTATTTCCACCTGGAGTGGAAATAAAGTTCTGATTCTTTACAAATCGGTCGCTGACAATATCAGGATATGTGCAGAGAGAACACTGCTGATTCCATTTTGTGATAAACATGTAATATATGCGAGGCGAGACCCCTTATCTTAGGATACCTTCACCCTTTCTGTCGGTCACTTAAGTATTCACATGCATGCGATTACGTGCATCATATCTATAGGTTTTAGCTATAGATGTTGTTTATGTTGCATACACATTCCGAAGGAAATAAATCTTGGTTTATGTACAGTCTACAGTTTATGTACAGTTTATGTACGAGCAAAAGTTTGGAGGCACCAGCAAAAACTTTAAATTCCGAGTAGTGCTGCTCTACAACGCGGAATTTCACCCCAGTGCATTACATTGGTCGAAGAGGCGCACTTCGGCTGAACCACCTGATTTAAGCCAACATACTCGGACTGCAAAGAAGAATAGCTATTTGTGGCACCCATTGGTGCTTACGCTCGCGACTCATGCAGGATGTCGCGATAATTACGAAAGACTTGAGCTTGTTGAATGAGTAACCACTGCATGTATCATCAAATCAAATTTCTTCGCTCGTTCTGAAAAAAAAAAATAAGAATTACGCAGTGGCAGCTCATACAAGTTTGTTGAAAAAACATTGTGCAGTTTTCGGGTGTTCAGTAACGACATTACGAGGAGAGAGGGAGAAAGAAGAAAGTCTACTCATATAAGGAAGTGTTTTTGACATTCGCGGAGTGCTTGGCTTTCACCACTGCCGCCGGCGTATATCCGTAGCTCTCATGTTTTACACAAAGTGCCATGCGAGGCGCTGCAGACTTTTTGCGCAATGTGCATGCATGGTATTATATGCGCTTTGTTTTGAACCATATTATGCCGACGTTATTAGAGCATACTCATGCTTGCCACATAGGTGATCACATTGCAGTTCGCGTTATTCGTATAACGCTGGAAGTTCATATCGAATTCTGTGTGATGGCGTCGAGGTATGCGGAAGCACTCGCATCACGCGCCGCAGTTTTCATGTTTTTTTGGTGTGTCCCGCTTCAGACACCCAAAATTTCGACACTCTGGGACTCGTGAAGTCAGCCGGCATCCGTGGACACAAGCATTCTGGCCCGGGAGCTGTTTTTCAAGTCACCACGGCAGAAGCACCCCACTGCGTGGCTGTCGCGTTAAGCCTACACTCTTAGCACGGTAACCTTTAGTTTATTTTATAGGTACACAAAAATGTGAAAATATGCTCCTTTATAAAGGTTAAAGTGCTTTAACCTTTAGTAAAGGAGCATATTTTCACATTTTTGTGTACCTATAAAATGATTTAAAGGTTACCGTGCTAAGAGTGTACCGAGAGGTAGGAGACGCTGGCATGCAGCTCCACCGGCGTTGTATGCAACGCAGACGCTGATGGCGGCCCAAACAGCTGCGCTCGGTGCCGTAAACGCCGACAAGCGTTCATCCAGCCTCGACAACCCCACCACAGAAGGTATGGACTTTGCGGAGACCAATCCTGCGCCTAGTGAAGGCCGCAATGAAAGCGACGGCGATGATGCTCATCATTCACCAACCATGGAAGGCTGACGACGACGATGGATGGAGGACGGTACTCACCCTCCGCCAACTAAAGCTACAGGCAAGGGAACGCCAACAGGCTCCGAGGAGCAGCCCTAGTACCAACAAGCAAACCCAATGACTTTACCTCCACCGCAAGCCCACAGCTTCCAAGAGACGACTTCAAAGTTGTCGTAAGGCCTCACCAGGGATTGCCGATTCGAACACTCACCAGCCCACTACTGGCGGAGGCAGTTATCTCAGCGTGCGGAAATAAATCCAATGTGAGCAATTTATGCTGCACATAAAACCAGGCTCGATTATAATTCTGTCCACTCCTGACCAAAACGTGGCCGAACTGGTTCGTAAAATTACGTCGATTACGGTAAACGGCCGACACCATGCAGTCAGTGCGTTTCGTAAAATTACGTCGATTACGGTAAGCGGCCGACACCATGCAGTCAGTGCGTAGTACGTCGCTACGGGAGACGGCGGCGTACGCGGTGTGATTCACGGCTTGCCACCGCATACCCCTTCCGATACCCTGAAGGAAAACTTACGGATACGGACTCAAAACGTCGAAATCATGCATGCTCGAATGCTGGGTGATTAAAAAACAGCAGTCATCACATTTTGCGGAACATTCATACGCAAGTACGTCTAGTATCAGGGAGGTAACTGGCTTGTCACCCGTATAGGGATACCGTACAAGTCTGCAAGCTCTATCAGCAAGTGGGCCACAGGACGTACGTCTGCCCGCAGCCTGAACTTCTCGTTTGCAAAATATGCGGAACGTTGGACCCGACGGACGGGCACGAGTGTGCGCCGCGATGTGCGAAGAGGAGCACTTGACCGCAGTTGCCGAAAGCGCGTGAAGCCAGCTCGACATCCCTCAAAATACCAGAAAAGGAAGCCGCCCCCGAAGACACAATGGACAACAGCAGAGACGGACAGAGACCAACAAGGCCATCGACCACGCTGGTTTGCATCCGAAGAGGAAGACAGGCAGTTCAGCGACAACGAATATCCACGCCTCCCGAGCCGGGCCCACATTCCGCGCCCAAGATCCAGGTCGACATCCCGGTCTCCAACAAGATCCCGATCTAGGACCCGATGAACTAACAGTGGCCAGACTTATACCGTCCACCATCCTAAGCCAACACAACTTATGAAGACCATCCAAAGTCCAGGGCGGCGCCAGGCCAGAAGCCAGCTGAAACCACGGGTGAGCTGGGCACAAGTCGCGTCTCCCACTGCCGTCCCGCTGACCCAAAATCCGGAATACCAAAGAAATCAGAGCGCAAAGCAAGCTCTTAAAAGCCAGCTTGGCAGAAATCAAGCGAGAGTTGGCCGCTCTTAAACGATCCCACAGCCATGCTGAACAAGAATTTGCCTCAAACTAAGCCGATACAGCAGCAGGAGGCAGGAGATAAAGGCGAAGGGGGTAGCATACCAGCTAACGACAATCATACACCAGATGCAACAAATGTTTGCCGAATTGCACAAACTCAAAAGTTGCATAGACGATTCTCTTAACTCCATCACCGAAAAATTCAGGAAACGTGCTAACAACAGCCCTGAATCCCCGACTCATCGTCTCAAAATGTTTGAGACGTCGGATAGTGATAACAATCATGGCTAGCAGTTATACGCGATGTAGGGAAAGTCTACAAGTATGGCAGTGGAATTGTCGTACGCTACACAACAATATATCCGCGTTATCCCAATACATACACTCGACGCCAATCCAGCCTGATGTAATCTGTCTTCAGGAAATTGGAACTAAATTCCACAATATGAGAGGGTACAACCCCCACATCGACCCTAATTACCCGAAAATCGCAACTCTGGTGCGGAAAGATGTCGCGCTCAGCCTCACAAGCATGCCTAACTACACCATACAACACCAAATTATTACTGTCTGGCCGTACAAAAGGAACAAATCTAAGACAGTCATCGTTAATATATATAGCTCTCCTAGAGAACGCGACGTAGATTTCAGAGACCTGATAACACATGTAACCCAAATGGCAAATGCCAGAGACAGACTGGTCGTGCTGGGTGACATCAGTCACCTCATACGGGATGAGGGTACCCTAAGGACTCTCGTAAAGGGTAAAACCTGCTGGAGGCCACCGAAAACAATAGATTATGGCTCGCCACACTCTTAGACAAACCGACGCGCACGGGAAACAGCGTGACTAGAGATACTTCCCCAGACCTTACTTTTACGAACTACCTAGACCTGATCACATGGACTAATTCTGATGAAATTTAGGCAGCGACTACAACATCATTGGCCTATCCTTAAATTCACCTCTAATAAGACGGCCAATTGGCACGGCAACAATAACTGACTGAACAGCTTTCAGCGAAAAATTAGGACATCCAGATCGAATAGAAAGCGCAGCTGAGTGGCCAAACTTTATCCGAAACACCCACGAGGAAACCACCAGAAAACTAGCAACAACGACAGACGTGCCAGCCATAATAGACCCCAACTTGCTACGAATGTGAGAAGCGAGACGCAGTATAGCAAAACGCTGGAAAAAGCAACGACATAACCGGAAATTAAAGATACGAATCGCAGAAGTCACCCAAAAACCAATGATTACGCTCAAACCTTAGAAAATAAGAATTGGCGTCAGTGTTGCGTGTCCCTTCAGGGTACATTGCACACGAAGAAAACATAGGCGATATTATGCAGCATGTTAGATTCGAGTGGTACACGCATAGCCGCAAACAAAATTCTCCGCCAAATAGAAAATGAATTCGAAGGAACCGATGAAGCGCTAATTGCTCAACTTAAGGACATCTATCTGCGTTCGACGGACGCACCATTCGAGGAAATGGCGTACCTCAAATACGACGGCCCAGACAATCCAGAGCTAGACAGTCCCATAACTGTAGTCGAAGTGCGCGCATCTGCGCAGTCTGTCAAAAAGAACACTGTCGCTGGCAGAGACCAAGTTACGAATGCTATGATTCGGAACCTTAACAACGAGACTCTATCTCAACTCACTGACTTCTTTAACAAAAAGAGATGGGACAATGGATAAGTACCACGCGAATGGAAAGAAGCTGAAATTATATTAATACCAAAGCCTGGGAAGCCAAAAACTTTCCACAACCTTAGACCCATATCTCTGACATCATGTATGGGTAAACTCTTCGAAAAAGTCGTTCAAACGCGATTGGGTTCATACATTGACACGCACCGACTTTTCCCCAATTCCATGTTCGGCTTCGGACCACACGTGGCTGCACAGGACGTCTTCTTACTCTTCAAGGAAGAAGAGCTCAATCCCCCAAACGGGAGCACGGACAGGTTTATCGTTCACATTGAACATCAAAGAAGCGTTTGACACCATCTCTCATGCAACAATAGGAGCTACACAAAATGGGATGTGGAGAAAAAACGTGTAACTACATAGCCTCTTTCCTAACGAATCGAATGGCCGCAATCGGCACGAGCTCGACCAGGTCATCGTTAACGCAAATGCCCAAACGCGGAACCCGACACGGCTCTATTTTATCCCCACTGCTTTTCAACATAGGAATGAGCAAGCTTGCCCTATCGTTGGAGGAGGAACCCGAACTAGGTCGCGCAATATACGTGGAACGACATAACGTTATGGACATCCAAAGGATCCATTGGTGAAAAACAAGACGTCCTTCAAAGAGCAATTGTCAAAGTAGAAAGTTTCTCCATAAATGTAGGCATGCGGTGCGCACCAGAAAAATCAGAATTTGTGAGACTAAAAGCCAAATATTCCAGAAATGCGCAACGGCCTCGGATAATCCTCAAACTCCATGGCGAACCCATTCGCGAGGTGCAAAAGTTGAGAGTCCTTCGCATGTGGATACGAAGCAATGCCAGGGTATACTGCGCGATCGATACACTCAGGAAAACGACCACGAACGTCGTGCCATGATACACCGAGTCAGGCGACAAAGACAAAGCTTCAGGGAGGAGGAGACCTTACGCCTTGTACATGCTTTTGCGTTAAGCAGAATAACCTACAGTCTTCCTTTCCAAAAGTTAACTAATACCGAAACAGCCAAAACTGACGCAATGATAAGAGCGGCGTACAATGTAGCTATTGGCTTGCCCACCAACGCTAGCACTGAAAAAGTTGAGGCGCTAGGTCTGTGCAATATCTACGAGAAACTGGCGTCTGCAGTGCCGACATCATCATCATCATTATCATCATCATCATCACCATCATATGTAGGTCCACTGCATGACGAAGGCCTCTCCCAACGATTTCCAATCCACCCTATCCTGAGCGAGTTGGTTCCACTTTACGCCCGCAAACTTTTAATTTCATCGCTCCATCTAACCTTTTGCCTGCCTCTGTTGCGCTTTCCCCTTCTTGGCATCCATTCCGTCGCTCTTACTGTCCATCTGTTATCTTTCCTCCTCATGACATATCGTTCCCAGGTCCACTTCCTTCCTTTGTCAGTGCACATTAAAGAACCCCAGGTTGTCGAAATTTCCAGAGCCCTATGCTACGGTGTTTCTCATAATCATATCGTGATTTTGGGTAGTAAAACCCTTGAAATTAATCAATTACGCTGATAGTATTAAGAATTAATCGTAATGTCAGGGCCTAGTGGCCCGGGAGGAGACTATAAGGGTAAACTCGCTGGCGCGAAGCGTTGTTGTCCATATAAGTGCTGCACTTACACTATACTGACGGCCACTTACGGCGTGATTCTGAATGCTGCTTTCAAGCTTTCGAGGCCACCACGCGGGTGCGGACGCCCGTGACATGGGTGCGACATCGTCCAAGTTGGCAAGACGACATGCACATTGTATCATTAGGTGGAATATGAACCACTGCAAGCAGATTCGTGAGATAAACGGAAATATATATATATATATATATATATATATATATATATATAATTATATATATATATATATATATATAATATATATATATATATAGATATTATATATATATATATTATATATATATTGTTAATACTATGCAAACCTCATAGAGGGTCCTAACAGAGAGGACAATACAATACCACATAAAGAAATGTACAAAGTACACAAAGTTCGTAACAGTTGGCACTTCACAATAAACAGGTATTTCCTTAAATAACAATTCAAAACAACAATTCAAATTCACTGACATTTTTCAAAATATTTACAATGAACATGAAGTCGCTTACATCATTTGGCATTAAAAAAAAATTAGTTGAACAGTCTCGTAAATGCGCTCTACAGCTTTTTCGAAGTCGGTGGACATCGTTTAAAACGATAGCGTTTGGTAGTTTATTCCACATTTCTATGACATCTGGGAAGAAAGAAGATCGAAACATGTCAGTATTTGTTCCGTATGATTTTATGACGCAATCGTGGTTAGTTCGGGGGTTTCTTTTGCCTGGGGCGTGTAAATATTTGAGCGTATCAATCTTAAGTTGATCGTGCATTATCTGGAAAAATACCTTCAGCCTATATTTTTTTCTCCGTAGTTCTAGAGGATCTAAGTTATATCTCTGTAATATCAGCGTGACCGATTCCTTCTTTCGGTATGTTGAACAAATAAAACGCGCCGCCAGTCTGTATTCTTTCCAGCTTCTTCTTAGGGTCACTTGACGGGGACTCCAACAACGGCTGAATAGTCTAATATCGTCCTAATGAAGGCCGTGTATGCAATATGTCTTATGTCACGCGATGCATGTTCTAGTTTTTCCTCAATATGTATAACTTTTGGTAGGCTGACGTACAGACGTTATCTATGTGTTCATTCCATGATAATGTTCGCGTAATTGTTTACCCTGAGGTACTTGAACTGGTGCGCATTCACCAACAAGTGTCCACCAATGCTGTCCTTTTGCTGATATGTGTATATTTAGATTTAGAATAATTTATTGCCATTTTCTATTTCCTACACCAATTATCTAATTTCATCTCAAGGTAACAGCGCACAAAAAACACGAAGACTGACAGAAGAAGCGACGCACACAACAAGCGCTGGCCGCTGGCGCTTGTTGTGTGCGTCGCTTCTTCTGTCAGTCTTCGTGTTTTTTGTGCGCTGTTACCTTGAGATGAACCGATACCAACTCGCCCAAGTTGCCGCCTTACTACAGTGCTATCTAAATTTTTCAAACAATTCTGAATTTTGAGTTGGTCGTCTAGCTCGGTAATTTTAGCGTAGATTAAGCAGTCGTCCGCAAAAGTTTAACCTGGACACCCTCATCTGCCGCCACGCTACTGATATCATTGACATAGAGGAGAAACAATAGTGGTCCCAATATTGAACCTTGGGGCACTCCTGAAAGTACTGCTAAAGGATCTGATACATGGCCATCCAGTTTTACTACCCGCGTACGGTTTGTTCGATATGCTTCAATCCATTTTATTACGACTTCATTTATTCCTGCATTGCGTAGTTTGAAGAGTAATTGGACTGGGGTACTTTATCGAACGCTGCTGGTTACAGACAGCCTCCTAAAACGTTGCCACGTTTCAGCAATGCGGTTGGTGCAGGCTCTCTCTTCGGGGCTTAGACAATAGCGCGCGTATAGTCCAGTGAGGACAGACTGGATTTCCCCCTGGCTCGGCGCATGGTGGAGGGAAGGGAGAGTGTGTGTGTGTGTGCGCTCTGCAGCAAGGGTCGCAAAACAGCTGCGCACAACAACTGCAGCAGAAGAGACGCCGGCACACATGTGTTACGCCGGCGGCCGCAGCACCCCCGCGGAGACCGCCGCGCGCAACACTGCGAGCGAGTCCACTGCGCTCTCGGACCTGGAAGAGCGCTCTTCACGGGCGCGGAAGTTTGCTTCCGTCTTGGCGCACGCGCTGATCGCTGCTTGCACGAGTCTGCTTTCCTGCACAACACTGGCAGGCGCCGTCGAAGAAGAAGTGTGGAACACGTATCCAGTTTGTTTGCCATAATATGATTTAGGCGTCATTTGTCGTCACCTGCATGGACGAGGCTGGCCATTGGTTAACCTGGACCGAGATGTCAGTGCGCAGATGGAGTCCACGTGATCACCTCCAGGAATACTGACGTCACCAGCACTAGTTTTGGTGCGCGAAGGTTGCGTGTCTTGGCAATTCGGACAACATTGGGCCACTTGGCAAACGCTATTATAAGGCTTAAGCTGCAAGCCAGACACGACGGTTCCGATGCAACGTGCGACCACGCTCAGTGTACGTTGCCAGCGGCAGCAGAGATATCCATTAATAGTTTTCAGCACCTTTTCCTGAGCGTCGCGAGTGCACGTCTGCGGATGTGACACTGCATCGCGATGGCCAAGCCTTTGATGACGAGGCGTCGGTCTCTTTTCGGTGACACGGAGACCCTTCGGCAGGATCCGCGGTGCCTCACCGACAGAGCCGCCGGTGCAGTTCTTGGCCGACGGAGAGTCGCCGCTCTTTTGTCGGTGAGTTGCATCGCTGCGCTGACTCGGCACTGGATGCATAGTTTTCGTTCGCTGGTATCACTTTTACTAAACACGTGACCCATGACATCCAAGCTTGAATTGCGCGGCCACATTCCTGCGGATACGGGATGGGGGGCAAAACGATTCGTGTGTCTCGACGAACGTGTGTGACCCTCCCTATCTCCTGCGCACGTATAATATGGGCGAATGCGG
>CM023485.1:0-155219 GCA_013339685.2 Hyalomma asiaticum | reverse complement strand
ACATTAGATGAGATATACAGCGCATAGTAGATTAAATTAGAGCTGTGGACGGGCCGTATTTGCGAGCCCGAGCCCGGCCCGGGCCCGGCCCGGGCCCGCTGACTTTGTCGAAGGCCCGCCCGAGCCCGACGTCAAAGGGCTGCGAGCCCGGCCGGTCCGGCCCGGCTTTTCGACGCTGAGCACATCGGCTGTACACGAACAAATAACGTAATAATTATGCACGTGCGTATAAAAAATACTGCGAGACAACGGTAAACGTTTTACATACCAACATGCAACAAATGTTTTATTTGCATTGCATACCGCGACAGGGCGGCACTTTGCCTCATGCCAGCAACAATGGACTTCGTTCGCCAAAGACGTCACGTGTATGGGGTATGCCCATGCAAGCGTCAGCTTGCACGAAGGTGATCTACATCGGGACGCTCGTTGCTGTCGCGTGCATTTTTGCTCATATGGGATTTGGCCTTAAATCTAACGCGAAAAGTCGCGTGGCACCGGCACTAGCTCCGGTGGTATTACTTCTGTGTTTGTCGGGAATGCAACTGAGGCAGTGCTTTACCTTGCTCCCCTTTTGCTTAATGTAGCGAATGGAAAGGAAAAGCATTAAAGGGCGGTCGCGGAAAAGCCGCGGTAATGCATGCTGGAGAACAATTCCCGCTCATTCTCTGTATTTCGGCATTGAGTCGGGTTTTGCTCCGGGCCCGAGCCCGGCCGGATAAAACTACAAGTAGCCCGAGCCCGGCCCCCAGGCCGGCTTGGGCTTTCGGGTTACCCGGAGCCCGTGCACACCTTTAGACAAATCTTCTTACGCGTGCCGTTTCTACAACGTCGTTAACGTGTCGGATATCCGTCTCGAAGACGTCCTAGATATTTTGTGTGCTAGCTAGTGTGCAGCAGTTGTGCATCATGAAATGCTCGTGATCGCGGGACTATGGCAACCCAGCGGTTACCGGCACAATGGGAGACTTCCGAAATAGCGATCGCCTATGGACTTTAAGGCGTGCATGTTGTTGTCTCAAGCAGCTCTTCGGTGGCTAACATGTTGTGAGCGGGTCCATGATAGTACCCACGTACATATGGGCATGTTATGGGGAGCGGAGGTCTCATGAAAGGATATTGACTGAAGTTTCCAAGCACGAAGGATCTAGACTCATATATTAAATTGACAGAAGGGCCAGTGTAAGAGAACCTGACATAGTGCAGCCATTTATTACCATTAATTCCTGTCCTTATGAGAAGTACCTCTTCAACCATGCCGTTTTCTTAGCTCCTTCAGTGATTTAACGCTTTCCTCTTAGTATTTGTAGGTAACGCAAGATGTCCTAAACTTGTTGTGGGATATATAAATCTTCTTAATTTCAACAAGCCTGTAACAGATAGCCATTGTGTTATCCCAGACATACCAATCATAGAGGCCTAGTCAGGTGACCCATAACGTCACCTTTCGTTTGCTGCATTACGACAATCAAGTACTGTCACATTAACAATAAATGAGTTTATAAAATTAAATAGTAAAATTTGCTGGCATGAGGACTTCAACCGCCGCAGGAGCTTTTCCCAGTGATACCTCAAATGATGAGGATTCAAGCTCCCGGACACCCTACCCTGAAGGACGAGGACGTAGACAGTACCTGTGCGGATTTGAGCAATTTTCTCGAGAATACTCTCAAGTCGTGGTGTCCAACGGGTGTGCGATGTATCTGCCGTCGTCAATACCCAAGACAAAAAGCTGTTGTGGGCTGTGGTGCATCTATACCGCGAATACGGCTACCACCGTGGGTTCCGGCTTGCCGAGCACTAGAGCAGCGTATGCCGTCACCTATCTCTGCATTCCACTGCACAGCTGCGTTTGGACGGCAAATGCGTCGAGCGGAGCGTGGCAGTGAAACAGTGCTGGTCTCAGATCAACCGCAACACTTTATTGCACTACGGCGACACTGCATACACTGCACACCGGGAGAAGCACAAGCTTCGCCACGCTACGGGCGAAAATACAAAGGGCGCCACAAGCACGTGACCACGGGTAATGGCTCGTGGAGATACACTGAAGGGAAAAGTGTTCCCTTGCAACTACTGTGCGCACACGCGCGATCGCAGACCAATGGGCCTGATCGTCCGAGCATGGGCAATGCGGCTCGGCGTAGTCAGACCACGCATGAACACAGGTACAATTCTACGGCGTAGTGTTCGAAGTGCAAATAAGGAGAGGCGTTCGCCGTTGGCGCACAGAGGCCGCGACGGAGTCTGACAAAAGAGCTCAAAGAAAGGAGCTGACGCACGAGGAACGAAAAGCGTGGTAACCCTTCGGTTCCCAGAGAGAGAGCTCTCCTGTTTCTTCCCCGCGTCGCGCGAGACTCCATGCGTTGCGCCATCATCGTGATCCTCCGAGGGGGCGCGCGCGCCGAAGTGGATAGAACGGAGAAGTACCGGTTGAGGACGGCAAAGGTTGAAGAGGCCCGTGCAGTGGCGACGGGCATATGTGCCTCGATCCCCGCACTCTCCTTCGCTAAGTCTGCCCTCCACCAGTTCGCCAATCCGGCTGGAAGTCGCCCGTGCATGTCAAGACAAGTCTCGCAGAGGCAAAACATCGAAATCCCACCAGCCCAGCTCAGAACGTGCCGCCAATACTATGAAAGAATAATAAAAAAGACAAAAATTACAGCTTATCCACGAAGTGAATGATGATGAGTGGGCGAAGCTCGGGAGGTTCATCGTAGATCGTGTCGAGTTCTGGATTAGTTTAGTTAACGCGCCCGCTACGAATCCTCTTGGTTCAAATATGCACAAGTGAAATCTCCCACCGGCACCTCATTGCAAGTGAAGATCCAGTGCTTATATATATATATATATATATATATATATATATATATATATATATATGGGTTGCTGGTGAACGATTCTCCAACGCGAGCAGTCGGTATTTCTCAATCAAGAAACTCGCTAGGAGACGCTGCCTGCGCCAGCGTTGTCTCTCGCTGGTGAGGGCGCGTTCTCCTAAGTACAGCGTTCCTCTAAGAAAGACCGTTTCCATAGCCAACGCGCGCCTTTCGCTCTCTCTCTCTGTCTCTCACAAGGCAGCAGAGGCACGCGCCGGGTCTTTCACTCCCTTTCCCCCACCCCCACGGACGCTTAGCCGTGCTCCCTACATGGGCTGCAGAAATTAGCGTCCTTTTCTAACCGAACCACAATCATCATCGCACGCGGGTTACCCCTGACGACTGACGCCTGACGCGTGACAAGGTTAGACTAAGAGGAGATTCGCCCCTAAAAAGGAAAATCAGATAAAACAAATGATGACACACGCGGTTACAATAATCGCAAAATAAATAAACAAATAAACAAACAAAATTATAAGGCAATGTGCCAGTGGAGCACGTGGTGGCCACCAAGGTCGTCTGCGTGGTACCGCGCGCCAGGCTTCGTCGCGCTCAGCGCCGGCGATGGCTCCGCTGATGGTATCAGTAGGGCTCCGAACACGGGGCTGTCCCGGAGCCGCCGGAGGCAAAGGTCCGCGAGCTCAGTGTCGCCCAGCATATTGGCCCCACCAGCGCGCCTTCGTCGTCCGTGGCTGGCCTTGCCTATGGCGCATGCCGGCACCCTTGGTAGAGGCAGCATCCGAACCCTCTGGGAGCACAGGCTCGTAAATAAGTAAGGAAGCAACGAGGATAGGAATCAAATGCTAGCCTTCGATTGCGGAACTGAAGAGAGTCCGCCATCCGGTATAAAATCACACAGGTGACCGCTTGCTCGCGTTATACCTGTGCACGGTCAAATGCGGTCCGACGCCCCAGGTGTGCCCTGTTGCTTCCGCGTGGAGCCAGAGGGCACTGGCCCAAGCTTCTCCGACTGTGACGCAAAGGCTTTCAGGTATGTGATCTGGGCACTGGCTGAATTTTGCCGACTGCACGGGGATCTTTCAGCACGTATGGGAGTGGAAATAAAAGCGTCTCTACTCGGTATGGACGAAGCCACCTAGAAGCGAGCGAGGCCGAGGACCCCTCACTCGCGTCGCTAAAAGCGTTGTTGCGCCTCGAGACAAGATCATCTACGTTAATTGGAAGATGGTAATACTTGCGATTCTACTGAGGTTTCTGTCGAACTCTAGCTGACGCGGAAATCCCTCGTTCTAGAGAGAGTTCGACAAAGCCTGTCCCGAAGCGCTGACGCGTAACCAGAACAGTCTGCGCTCGTCTCCTCGTTCTCGAGCCAGCAGCGAATGACACTCGTCAGCGGATTTGCCAACCCCCTTTCGAAATTCAGGAAGGCAGGAGAGAAGCCAGTCGGGAAATTATAAGGTGTTCAGATGTTCAGTTCAGTTAAGTGGTCTACCCAGACCCTTTGACATTTTGCAGAGGCTACCAACATTGGTTTAAGCGTGTGATTGACCCGCTCTGTCAAATTGGACTGGGGATGGTAGGGTGAAGTGGTGCAGTGAACAATTCCAAGGCTACGGCACGTGTCACGAAAGACCCGAGCGGTGTAATACAAGGCGTTGTCCGTTATTAGCCTTTACGGAAAGCCGAACTAGCAAAATACTTCCTGCAGCCTCTCGAGCACCGCCCGCGCTTTCACCTTTCAAAACGAAAACAATTCCACCCACTTAGAAAAATGAACGACTACCATGAGTAGGGTAAACCCCTGCTTACTCCTGGGCAAAAGCTCGATTAGACCGCATGTGGCTACATTCCACGGGCGCTCACTGACAATCGGTTTCATTAAGCCGGGTGGCTTGCCACCCCTCGATTTCACCATTTGACAGATGTGACAGGACCGTCATGAGCGGAAAATGTCGCAGTTCATGCCAGGTCAGGTCAGTGTTTGGCTGAGTTGCGATAACTTTGGAGCCACTCAAATGATCGGTCAATGATTGGTTTGTGGGTTTTAACGTCCCAAAGTCAGCTGTGATTATGAGAGACGCCATAGTGGATGTCTCTGGAAATTCCGACCGCGTGGGTTCTTTAAAGTGCACCGATATCGCACAGTACACGAGCCTCAACATTTCGCCTCCAGCGAAATGCAGACGCCTTCAGATAAGCGGCGGAGAGCCATAACCACTAGACCACCGTGGCGGTGCAGTGACTGGCCGAGGGTTCGTCGTGAGAATAACGTAAAAATGCTCCTCAGATTTTTGGGCACAGCCACCTTGAACTGGTCAACGGACTCGTCATCGGTGGCTATGTACTTCAGCAGAAACCCGTCATGGTCCAGCAAATAGGAATCCGCTCGGGACTCAGCGAACACGCTGGTCTGGCCCCCCTTCCACGACTGCTGCAGAGCCAGCAGCGTCACGACTCTCCGTCTCCCTGAGACCGTCGATCAGTCCAAGACAAAACAGATCATTTTTTGGACCTTCACCAGCTCTTCTCTGCTGAAGACGATTTCCATTCTCCCAAAGGGAAGCCCGCTATCACGCTCACTAAGGACCGCAGCAATCGCTACTGCTCACATCGGCGTCGTGGTTTCGCTCTCGGCATCGTGACCTTCAGAGAGCTCACTCTCCCGCCCGCTTCGCGGCGCGCTGCTTGCCTGGATGGCGGGAAGGGTTCGCTCGAAAGCGGACTCTCCCTCTTCTCCGCTCTGTGGAACAGCCGCCATTTAGCCACCGATGCTTGCATGTGGAAAGGCACACATAGCAGCTGTCGCACAGGGATAAAGGGTCCCAGCAGACAACGGTGAGCAGGATAGCACGTCAGCTACCCTGTTGGTGGTTTTTTTCGATACTGCACTGCTACGTCGTAATGCTGTGTTACGAGAGACCAGCGCACCAGCCGACCCGTAGGCTCGTGGAGCCGCATCAGCCACCTTAGTGCACTGTGATCCGTTTGTGGTTTTGTGAGCTGATCCGGGGCGATTTTGTGAGCTGATCGAATGACCTTCCGACGCCTGTACTGCCTTCACGGGTGTTCCTAAACGCGCATTTATGTCGCGTCGTTCCTATATATGCGCCTATCGCCTCTTTTTTGCCTTTAATTTCGCTTAGAGAGCGCGCTGTGTAGAACAACACGTACACATTCATCAGCGGCGATAAAGACCAACAAACAAACAAAACAAATGCATGACTTACCATGGGTGCGCCGGAATGGGCCGAGTTTGCACGGTTGCTCGTCGCGGCATGGCGAAATCATCAGTGTCGCAGCATGACATAAGTTGCCCTGCCGTCACATCACAACCTTCGCGTTCAGCGACGACAACACAGCGAGACTGCCCGCACAAAACACGCACAGTGTGTCAACTCAACAGTACCATCCTCATGCAGCGTTCACAGAGCCAACTGGCCATAATTTAGATATCCGCGATACGGCTGAGCTTGCTTCGGGCACCCACAGCGGCACAGGCGTAGCTGGCGCCCGACGGAACCCACGCACCGGCGCCCTACGCTGTTAGCTGTTCTGTTGATATCTCTCCACTCGCCTGCTTTTGCTTTTGCTTTTTGTTTTGTCTCCTTGCGCGCGCACTCGTCTTTAACAGCGTACTAGAAGTGCGGTGGTGGAATTCTTGGCTTGCTTTCTCTTGTCGCGGCTGATCGGTGCGCGTTAGGCAGGCCGTCCAGAGACGCGATCCGACTGCGTGTGCCGACGCACAATCTTTACGCGGAGCACTCGCAGAGAGTCGCGTCTACTTTTTCTTGTTGGACTGTATATTCAGGATATCAAGGTACGTTGAGGCTTGCCACATCCAGGCCGGCATCGCTGCAATCACATATTGTTGTGCGGCGATATTTGCGAACGATGGAGTACTGGGCGCTGTTCACGTTACGGACGCTGGAGTTCCGCGAGTTTCTAACTCAACAGAAGCAGCATGGGTGCTCGCAGAAAATGTTACTCTTCCTTGAACGGAAGAGTAAGCCCCGCAGCTGACTCCTCATTCCTCCCACCTCGAGTTGAATAAATCTGGGTAGAGTAATGAAGTTGTCCTACCCTCGCATTACTCCCCCTTCAGCTAAGAGTGCACCGTTGCTGCTCGGTAGCTGGAAAGCCGATACCACCCTACCGCCGCGTCAGTATAGCCGGTACGACGCGTCCGACCACATCCTGATCGTGCAGACCCATAGTGCTCTGATAAAGTGTCAGGGAATCAAGATAATTTCGCGCACTGAGCAGGTCACCGTATCCGCTGTAGGTCAGAATAGCGAACATGACAACGTGGTGAGTGCATTTGGGATAGGCCGAAAGCAGTTGCACTGCTCCCGAGAGCACTTGGATCACTTGGGCGTCATTTTGGACCGGCGTCTGTGTTGCATCTGCTTCAGTGGAAGCGATTGGCTCGTTAGTGCCGTGGTCGTGCGAAGCTGAACTTTCTCTCCGCTCGATCAGTGGCGCGGTTTCAAAAGAACGACCGGAATGCACGCAATTCCCACACCAAGAGAGAATCCTTCCGGGATGTGCCTGCTGTCTCACATAGTCGCCACCTTAGGCCGCTAACATTCACAGTGCAGGCGCCTGCGCAGTATGCGTTCGAACTGTCGGTTGCATGGCTGACGGCGGGTAAAAGCCGGCGAGGACAACGGCCTCGAATTTCAGCTGCACTGTGTCCACTCCACAGGGAGCTGTTTCTGTGCATATTAAAGGGCGCAGAAACTGTCAGCATTACCCACGTGCACCGTTCGAGTAGGGGAGAGGCTCCATTCCCGAACAACGCTATGTCTCCAAACGGAGCTGAGTAGCAAGTCGCTTCATTACCCTCACAAGGGGCTGCAACCAAGTGTTCACGATCGTGCGGCTGAACAGAGGGAATGGCCTAGTTTTCGTGCAGACCGACGTCTGCCAACAACAATGGACAGACCTGAAGCGTGGCAGACATGTGCGCCAAACCGAAACGCAAAGGCGTACTGGCGCGCTAAGAGCAGTGAAAAGATTAAAGAGCTTTTGATACCACGTTGGGCGCCAGTGTGTATGGTGCGCTGTTGTGAAAAGAGATGACGACGACGAAGGTTGACGACCTAAGCGGCGCGTCGCGGAACAAGAGTGCACCTGGCGGCGGGGGTATAGGAGAAAAAAGAAGAAGAAACAGTAGGAGGAAGGCACGAGCACGAGAGCCCCCGCGAAGGCAGAAGAAGAGGGCGTTCAAGGAGCCGAGGTCTAAAGAGGGCTATCCAGGCTGAAGCGCTGGGCAGCCTCCTGACCGGTCCTGCGACGTCGTTAAGCTGGCGACTGCTGCCTGACCTCGCCGGGTGACCAGTGTAGCCGTTACGTACTGGTTTCGGGTTTCGGCCTTTACGTGCACTGGGTCGATGCCGCTCCGTGCTGCTTCCGAGAGCCAGAGCTGTCACCCGCGTTCGAGCTCCACAACCTTTCCTCCCAGCCGCGTCCCTCACGGCACCACAGCGACGACTCGTGCTACCGGCGTCGGCATATACGTGAGCTGTGCGCATGCACGTGACTTTGCTCTCTAAGAACGATTCAGGGTTAGCTTAGGACTGCAGCCCGTGAGCTTTACTGTTTGTTCTTTGTTTGTACATATGCTTTGAGAGTGCCCATTCAATATATGTGTGTTTGTTTGCCCACCGTGTACCGCATCCATCATTCACCGCACCGCACGTGAACAAACGTGACGGTCCGCATTCTTTTCACTCTCTACATTTCTGGCATCCGCGACAGGACGAAGCTCTCATAAGACCGGAGAGCCTCACTTCGTTCACGTGGGGTGGTTGATGATGGCTGCCGAAAACTTGATAGGTCTCGGTAAAGAGTTGGGTCTATCAGGCAAGGTGCTTCAGGAATGGGTAGAGAAAGAGCGGGAACGAGAAAGCAAAGAGTATGCGCTAAGCCGTGAAGTGGCGAAGGAAAATTATGAGCTGGAGTTAGAGCGGCAAGCCGGGGAACGCCTGCTGTTAGTGTTTTGGCTGCGCATGCAGGAACTGCAACAAACTAGTCAAGTAGTCCCCGCCGAACCAAGCGATCGCGATGCGAGCAGGCAAGGGTTCCGAAGCCCGCACAAGCTAATTGCGGCTTTCATTGAAGCACCCGATGAGCTCGATGCATATATCTGGAGGTTCGAGAGAGTGGCCACTGACCAAGCATGGCCTCGTGACCGATGGGGCCTATCTGTAAGTTTGTGCCTGACGGGGGAGGCTCTCACTGTAGTCGGTCGTATGTCCGCTGAAGATGCGACTGACTTTGCGAAGATGAAATCAGCATTAATTCAGAGATATTGGTACACAGAAGGGCACCGGGTCAGGTTCCCGAGTCCAAACCCGAAAATGGCGAAACAGGACATCAGTTTGTAGGCAGATTGCTCGGGTACATTGACCATTGGCGAGAAGTGGCCGAAACCGATAGAACATATGACGTCCTAAGAGACCGGGTTGTCTCTGAACAGTTCTTGATGCAGTGCGACGAGAAACTGGCTATATTTTTGAAAGAGCGAGGCTGCAAAGATTTAAACAGTTTGGCCGAAACAGCCGATCACTACATTGAAGCTCAAGAATACCTTGAACCAGTCCGGCGAAAGGTCAACTGGAATCTGCATACACGAAGAGTGGGACATCAGCCACAGAGCCATCAAGCACTCAGGGAAAAGCCCCACTGCTTCATATGCAATCGGCGAGGACACGACCCATCAGACTTCTGGTTTAGGCCTACGGGAAGCAAGTGAATGACTGGTTGGAAAGGGAAGAAATCGGAGAGCCTTCCCAAAAAGAAAAACCGGAACGAGGCTTCGTGTTTTCGTGCGGAACGTGGGAATCACCTCAAGAAAAGCCCTCGTGCGATGACAGACAGACCCCTGTAGAAATAAAAGCACGGGTCCTCAATATCATGCTTCAGGTGCGAGAACTTCTGCTAGACTGAAGCTTCGACAAGAGCGAATGCCGACCGCGCCAGGCTATCTCGACAGGTCAACCCGTTAGCATTTTGTGAGATACTGGTTGCGACACTGTAGTCGTAAGAAGAGCACTGGTTCCAGTCGAGAAGTTTACTGGAAAAACGCGGGCTGTTCATTTATTAAACAGCTCGATTCAACACCTTCTGGAAGCGGAAGTGGAAATCGACTGCCCATTCTTCAAGGGCACCGTACTTGCCACATGTGTGAGGCGCCCATTATATGACGTTGTGTTGGGCAATATCAACGGCGTTTGCCCTTCTGTAGAGTCGCCTGAAAGGAGAGACACGTTAAAGCCTGACCAACATACAGATGGCCGCCCACTAGGCCAACATCCTGCTGACTATAATTATGGCGGCGATATTATGGCGGCATCAAGACACCATGGCCAAGAAGCACCAAAGCTGCCAGTTGCCATCGCGAACCTATTGGATGTTGATCCAAAAAGATTGGCCGCCCTACAAAGGCAAGATCGAAGCCTCAGGGGTTGCTTCGCGGGCGTGGGGAAGGGCCACAACGACACGATCGACTTCCGCCACATTCGTCATCATCAATGGCCTTCTCTTCCGGCGATACATGTCCCCGTTAAACAGAGACATGGAGCAGCTTGTTGTTCCGAAGCCCCTTGGAGCATCCGTCCTGAAGATAGCGCACGAAGGTATCCTGTCTGGTCACCAAGGGAATAGGATGGCGGACTAATGTTTCCAAAGAATTTTGCTGGCCGGGTCTTCAAGCAGATGTCACCCACTTCGTGAAGTCTTGCGAGGTTCGTCAGAGGACCATCCCAAAACACCTAGTGCGTCGCGTGCCTCTCAGAAACATGCCGGTAATCAGCAGGAATTTTCAGCGTGTCGCTAAATTGGCAGCGGCAAACCAAGCTGCTTCCACCGTCGATACTCGAGAAATCGTAGGTCAACACGTTTATTGTACTCATGCGAAAAGAAAGAAATATTGCCGTAGAAGGAAGCATGCCAGGCGAAGCTGTGGGAAGCAGAACTTTTCATATGGTCCAGGATATATTCCCGGAGGAACTTGGGTAAACTCTTCGGAGAAGTACACTCCCACAGAACGTGAAGCCACCGCGTCCTTCACTAAGACTTTGAAATGTTTCATGCATTTCTGGGTAGCAACAGTGTAGTTGTGCAAGTTGCCTGCGAACCATTTTGTGTGTGTGCTCTTGTCCAGTACATAGAAAAGCATGTGAACATCATAGTACTATGCTACAGCTTGTTAGCCATATCGAGTATGTTGGTAGTCTCAGCGATAAACCAACTACCTCATGTGTTTCACATAGCTGTTAAGGGCATATAGAACACGGACTCTTGTATATGCATATGCAGTGCTCGCCTTTCTTGCTGAGTCTGTGTGTGTCCTTGAGAATAGCGTCAGCAGTGTGAAAAGCTAAAATTTGATATGTTTGTGTTATGTGCCAGTGAAACCGGTGCCATTCCGACATGCGAACTCCTCATAGCAAAGTGGTTTGAGGGGAAATAACTTTCTTCGGTGGGGGGTAGTGTGGTGAAAAGAGACGACGACGACGAAGGTCGACGACCTAAGCAGCGCGTCGCGGAACAAGAGTGCAAGTGGCGGCGGTGGCATAGGAGAAAAAAAAATTGCAGCATATCCACGGAGTGAATGATGATGAGTGGGCGAAGCTCGGGAAGTTCATCGTAGAGCGTGCCGAGTTCCGGATTAATTTAGTTAACACGCATGCTACGAATCCTCACGGTTCAACTATGCACAATGCACAAGTGAAATCTTCCACCGGCACTTCATCGCAAGTCAAGATCCAGTGCCCATATATATATATATATATATATATATATATATATATATATATATATATATATATATATATATATATATATATATATAATATATATATATATAATATATATATATATATATATATTGTGAGCATTGTTCATCTGCTTCATCTCATCACCTGTAAATATTCGTCATCGCCACTTAGGCTGGGGCAGCGGGGCTCGGTCTCGACAATAAAGAGGAAGAGTGTTGCGGACTGAACGTTGTCTCACAAATGGTGGATTGTGCTGTCCCGTTCCTCAGTCCTCTCGCTCTACCGGTGCCCCACGACTTTCGCTATAATACACCCCTGGAGCTCCGTTCAGGTCGCCGCTTGAACCAACAGCCCTCGTCCATGTCTCACGACGAGCACGCGAACGCGGGACTGTCCACGGTGCCTGCCCCGATGCGAATCCCTTCCTGCATGGTCACCACCCCTCAGAAGGATCCACCAATGTTCGCTAGCCTTAGTGGTGACGACGTTGAAGAGTGGTTAGAGCAGTATGACCGCGTGGGTGCTATCAACCACTGGGACGACCCTGCGAAGCTCACACACGTAGCCTTCTACCTCACAGAAGTAGCTGTTGCTGGCACGCTGTCCTCCAATCACTACACTCACTCGGCCTCCTCTCAACGGGATGATCCATATTGCCACCGCGTTATTCAACGCCTTTTCGGAGAGTCTCCACCACCAAATGCCAGAACACGCCGGCAACTCAGGCAATTTAAGCTCGACAACAACATCCTGCATCGATATGTTTATAATCCTAATGATGGACACCAGTGGGTGCTGTTACGTCCGGGACTTCGGAGACGGAGTGGCGCAATCAGAAACTGACTAACGCAGGTGTCGTTAGAGATACGAGTCGAACGAGCCGAGTGCCGGTAACGATTTGCTCGTTACCTCCGGCTGGGGGGTGGCGAATGACCACCGGAAGGCGTCCAGATGCGCCATCGTATGGTCCGGCTGCGTACGTGTCACCTCGGCCACATTCCAACGAAAAGGGGGAGGTCCACAACCTTCTTCCCCTTCGGACCTTCAACCTCCGATTGGAAGAAGAAGCGTCAACTGGGCCCTCCCAAGAAGGCGTCGCCGGACGACGCTGGTTACTTAATCCACGGGAGCACCCCGGGATCAGAGGATTCGAAAGAGGATTGCTTGAGATTCGGCCATCAGCTACCAACATGTAAATAAATGTAAATATTCTCTTCTCCAAACCAACTCCTCGTACTCTTCCCTCCTACCCCGTGGACTCCTGGCCTGAAGGCGACACGAGTCCACGACAAATGGTGGCAGCGATAAACCACGTTAAGCGGTGGCAGCGGTGGTATCGCAACAACTGGTGGCAGCGGTGAGGGTCGCAACAACTGGTGGCAGCGGTGGGATCGCAACAACTGGCTGGCAAGCGGTGGGATGAACCACGACCACAAATGGCGAGCGGCGTGATGAACCGGAGGCTCAATGGAGAAAGGACCGGCCGAAAGCCCTAGAAACTGGAAGACGGCGGGATCCTCGTAGCGTACCACGACTGCACGGTGTTGGGTGAGTGCCTGCTTTGTGCTTGAGAGTCATCGAGTCTTTTAGCCTAGGACCGTTAAAAGCTCGATCGTACAACTGCCTAGAATTGTGGTAGTGCGTATCTCAGCAGAAAGCAGCTTTCAAGGGGATGTAAACAAGCTGCTGAAGGCAACCCATATAGCTTTGTGGAAAAGTGCAGAATTATTGGTAGTGGACGTGAGGAAGTAAACAGGGAGCCTCAGATTGATTATTGATATTGTTGAAAGGATAGGTGCAGAGGAGGAAGAGTTACGTAGGATTGCGGAGTTGATTGAGGGATTAAGAAAGTGATTAAGAAATTGGAAAAGGGTAGAGAAGAATTAGGGAACTTGGGACTGCTAGTGTGGGCTTTCGTTAATTCTGTAGAATTTACCAGGCTTCAATTTCTCTAGGACCAGAATGGAAACGCTGGTGGGGTTAATTTCTACATTTTGCGAAAGCCGAGTCAAAGTTTAAAGCAGTCACCATGGATCTGAGGAGTTTCACGAAAGCTAGCCTGTTGATGCTCGCTGAAGAGTTTGATTTGAATATAGATGAGGACTTGCCTGAATCGGAAATTCGAAACGTAATAGTAGAAAGTGGTAGCGATCCCGGAGGACATTGAGTATTTCGGGACCTTAATTCTAATTAATCAGGAGAGAGAATTAAAGGAAAGAATTGAGGACGAAAGACGCAGGCAAGAGTTGAAATTTTTAAACGAAGAGATTGAAAGGCTAGATCGGGAACGAAAGGCAATACAGAGTGGTAATCGGGTATCTCCGGAAGTAGCGCACGAGAGGGGCGAATTGGTAGCGTGTGCGGAGGAGGTCAGAGCCGATGAAAGGGCTAGCGCACAGTGAGAGTAGCAGCGTGTTGACAAGCGAAGTGAAAGCTGCTGATGAAAATGCCGCAGTGAAAGTGGATGTCATTGAAGGCCGAAAAGAACGCGACGAAGTATCGTGCTAATGGGATGAAAGAGAAGGACCTAGAGAGGTTGTGGACGATTTGGCACGAATACAAAATGAGGACGTCGTGACGGTGTATCTTGCGTGCGATGTCCAAGGTGATTTCGACTCGTCATGCAAGAACACCAGTGAAAGGCCAGGAGAGCGCAGTGAAGCGCAATGTGAGCTGGAGGTTATATTTGAGCAACGCGACGAGGTATCGTGCCGATGGGACGAGAGTGAAGCATCTAGAAAGGTTGCGGACGATTTGGTACAGATACAAGGGGAGTATGTCGCGACGGTAGATCCTGCATGCCGCGTCCAAGGTAATTTCGACTCGCTAGGCAGGACTACCAGTGAAAAGCCAGCAGGGTGCATTGAAGCACAATGTGAGGAGGAGGTTGCAGTCGAGGGTAGCTCCCAGGTGTGCGAGCTAAGTAGCTTAGAAGCAGACAGCTGCAACTTTCCTAAGTGTTTGAAGCGGTCCGCCAGTCAGGAGAGTGAACGAACAGATGATGTTGCTGGAAATCATTTAGAATGTGTGGATCAGCCAGCTAGAGAGTGCAGCGAGGTTGTACAGGTGCATGAAAAGGAAGCGAAGGGCTCCGAAATGCTCAGAAGGAAGCGGCATAGGCCGAAAAGGCGCCCTAGAGAAAGGAACGCCGCACAGAGCGTGATAGGTTTCAAGGTGGGCTTCAAACGAAGAAGCAAAAAAGTGAAAAGGGTGCGGTTGTCACCCAAGACAAATCGGCGCAGAATACGTAGGAGCCGCCGAACGAAAGGGGGAAGAGAGGTGCACTCTGCGCGGAAGCGGTCCGAGGGCCGGTTGCAGTTAACTTCCCGTCCTCTTCACGGTGCAGCATTGTCGCGGCGGGTGTGCACAGTCAGGGGTCATCGCGAAACCATCGAACAATGCGACAGTGGTAGAGCAAGCAAGGCGATGGCGAGGATAGTGGCGCTGTGCGGAGAACCGAACAGGTCTTTCGCGGTTTGCGTTTCCTGTACTAGAAAAGCGTTCCGAGCGCGACCACCGCGAGTACGTCTCAAAATGGGAGACAGACCTAGGTTTTTGAACAATGTTAATGGATGACTTGTTGGAGAGACATTTTTGCTTGTTTGTTCATTTTAGCTTTGTGAAGTGATGTTTCTTTATCGCCGCGTGTAGCCTGAGATTTGCTTTTGTAGCTTTCTTGTGGATGTCAGACTGAATTTCGCGAACTGTAACTTTTGTTGAGCCGATAGTGAGTGTGAAGGCAAAGTGGAAAGTGAGCAAGAGAGTTGTTTGTTGAAAGGTTAGTCATGTATGAGATTGAATGGTTTGCGATGTGTTTATGAGATTGAGTTCGAAGTATCGTATGACCGCAAATGTTTTGAAAGAGTAGTGTTTGCATTGCGCGTCATTAAGATCGAATGCAAGGAACCATGGCAGGGTTGTACAAAGAGTATGTCAACCGCGCAAGTGCTTGAGGTTACTTTCTCGCATGAGTAAGTCATAAGCAATGGTGTGAGTTTTCTAGCGCGTAATGCTAGCGAGAGTTTTGTTTGTTGCTTTAGACTCATGTGTATTGTGCGGACGCTGGGAAGAAATCAGATTAGCGTTTGTTCACCAAGTGCGTAAATAGTGGCAGTGTTTTGAGTTAGCTTTTAGGCAAGAGTGATCAATAAGCATGGATATCCTTAGTGAGCTCTGCGCATAATTTTAGCGAGTTTTGTTTTCTGTTTATTGCTTTAAAGGCATGTGCAGTGTGTGGACGAGAGCAAGGTTATTTTTTACAGGGTGTCTGAAGTGTAATAATCGTGACCGCAAAGTCAGAGAGCTAGTTTTGCTGTACATTCGCGGAGTGGAAGTTTAAGTAGCACTAGGACGTGCGAAAGCGGATGTTGAACATAGTGTTCCTGTTGTTATACTGCATAGGTTTGTAATTGTTATTTAGAGCACGTTTGCGAATTTAGCTCTTGCTCTAAAGCAGCTTGACAGTTTTCTTTCGTTTGCTCACGGGAACATGATGGCTCACTTTGACGGCACAAAATTTTGGGAACAAAAGTTCGGGGTCATATGTGAGGCATGCACTGGTTTAGAAATGTGGAGCCTGGTGGATTTGCTGCAGGTTTCGATAGCTCAGAAATGTAGTTCATCGAGTGGAAATGATGACTAGTGTAAACTGTAAGCTCAAATTAATTCAGGGATAGAAATTGGGAGCTTCAGCGAATGTTTACAAGTGTTTTGAGGGCTGCTTTCATTTAATTTGGGAAATGTAAGGCAGATTGGTTTATGTATTTTGGACTCGATGGCTCCTAGTGCGGGCAGGGCACTTCCCGTGCCTGTAGTTGTGCGTGTGCGCGTGTCTACGTGTGTGCTCAGGACGAGAGCCACCAAGGCATATGTGAGAACCCCACATCGGAGCTTTCGTCGTCAACAGTGGCCCACGGAGAGCTCATCGAACCCCGACACTTCGGCCGACGTGGTATGCTGGTCACCCTCAGATCGGGTCTCCCGCCGGCGGACGGAGCTGTTACGTCCGGGACTTCGGAGACGGAGTGGCGCCATCAGAAACTGACTAACGCAGGTGTCGTTAGAGATACGAGTCGAACGAGCCGAGTGCCGGTAACGATTTGCTCGTTACCTACGGCCGGGGGGTGGCGAATGACCACCGGAAGGCGTCCAGATGCGCCATCGTATGGTCCGGCTGCGTACGTCTCACCTAGGCCACATTCCAAGAAAAAGGGGGAGGTCCACAACCTTCTTCCCCTTCGGACCTTCAACCTCCGATTGGAAGAAGAAGCGTCAACTGGTCCCTCCCAAGAAGGCGTCGCCGGACGACGCTGGTTACTTAATCCACGGGAGCACCCCGGGATCAGAGGATTCGAAAGATGATTGTTTGAGATTCGGTCATCAGCTACCAACATGTAAATAAATGTAAATATTCTCTTCTCCAAACCAACTCCTCGTACTCTTCCCTCCTGCCCCGTGGACTCCTGGCCTGAAGGCGACACGAGTCCACGACAAATGGTGGCAGCGATAAACCACGTTAAGCGGTGGCAGCGGTGGGATCGCAACAACTGGTGGCAGCGGTGAGGGTCGGAACAGTGCCTGTTATCGCACGCTCGCTTCGTATGCAGGTCCTTGACGCCTTCCACGATGACCCATCCGCTGGTCACTTGAGATTCTACAAAACGTACAACCGCATTAGGAGTCGTTTCTTCTGACCCGGCCTCTCCACTTCTATTGCCAAGTACGTCTCCTCTTGCGCACTGTGTTAACGACGCAAGCAACCAGCTTTGCCTCCTGCAGGCTTGTTGCAACCCATCCCATGTCCCGCTGCACCTTTTGCCATTGTTGGTATAGACCTGGTTGGTCCTCTTCCCGTCACTGCCGCAGGGTATTGATGGATCGTAACAGCGGTTGACCACCTGATGCGGTATGCAGAAACCGCTCCCCTCCGCTCTATTTCTGCCTCTGACGTGGCCACCTTCTTTCTCGAGGCCATTGTCTTGCGTCACGGTGCGCCACGCGTCCTCCTAAGCGATCGTGGCAAGACTTTTCTGTCCTCACTAATCGAAGAAGTTCTTAAAACTTGCGGCACAGTTCACAAGACGAGATCACCATACCACCCTCAAACCAATGGTATAACAGAGCGATTCCATCGCACCCTAATCGATATGATCCCAATGTACTATACATCGGACGAAACGACCACAACTGGGACACAATCTTACCATTTGTGACCTTTACCATAATACCGCTTCTCAACGCACGACAGGATATTCGCCTTTTTACCTGGTTTACGGCCATTCGCCGACATTTACGACTGACGCTTCATTCTTCAACACTCCAAGTGACACTTCGTCAACTATACCTGAACAATTTGTCTCCCGCCTTGAAAACTGTCGGCAACTTGCTCGACTCAGGACAGAGGCCAGTCAACATGATCGCAAGGAGCGCTATGACAGCACTCACCGTGACGTCTCTTTCCGTCCCGGCGACGAGGTGCTCCTATGGACACCCACTCGTGTTCCCGGATTGTGCGAAAAGTTTCTGTCGCGATTCCTCGGACCCTACATAATTATTCGGCAAACATCCCCTGTTAACTATCTTATCACTCCCCTTGAGGGTTCTCCAGACCGTCGCTGCAGTGGCTCAGAGATTGTCCATGTTTCGCGTCTCAAGCCATTCGTTCGGCGTATCTCTCCAGTCTAAGGCACTGCCAGGCTGGCCGCTTTAGCCCGCGGGGAAAATGTGTGAGCATTGTTCATCACTTCATCTTCTCACCAGTAATATTCATCATCACCGCTTAGGCTGGGCTGCGGGGCTCGGTCTCGACAATAAAGAGGAAGAGTCTGGCGGACTGAACGTTGTCGCACAATATATATATATATATATATAGCAGTCATGGTGGTGAATAGGCCGGAGGCGTGAAGGCAGAGATGAGTAGTACACCCTCGGAATTGGCAACAAAAATGCGGAAAGCGTTTATTCAACGTTTCAGCCGGAGACCGGCCTTCATCAGGAATATATATATATATATATATATATATATATATATATATATATATATAACAGAATTGACGATCCGCCTCTTAGAGAACGACGGTTTATTAAGTCAACGTTTCGGTCGGAGCCCGACCTTTTTCAAGACATGTAAGCCACAGGCCAGTATGGCCTTAATACACACTTTGCCTTGTAGTAAGGAGAGAAGGACAAGGGTGGGAAAGCGAATGAGTGGGTTGAAAGCGAATGAGTGGGTGCCTTTCATGCCTGAATACCTCCCCGTTCTTCCCTCCTGGGGCGCGTTACTGGGCAGCGGCACCACAGAGGCAATATCCAAACCGCATAAGGTACGCCACGGAAAGTGTCGTTAGTTTCACCAGATATAAGCCGGCGCCACTGTTTACAATACCTAATTGATGGATTGCTCTTAAAGATGTCTACGGACTCGGACAGCACTGGCGCGGCGGGCGGCACTCGTCCTTCTCGCTGTTTCCCCGACTTTCGCCTCTTTCTCTTTTTCTTCTTTTCTTTTTTTCTTCTTCTCTTTCGCTCTCTCTCTCACTCTCTCTGGGGTGTGTGTGTGAGTGTGTGTGCGAGTTCCCTTTGCGTGACTTGTTCATCTTTTGTTGCAGTGAAGATGCCGGCAATCTTTATTATTATTTTTATTTTTTTACTTTATTATTTCCGTACATTTTCAACCCACTCATTCGCTTTCCCACCCTTGTCCTTCTCTCCTTACTACAAGGCAAAGTATGTATATAAGGCCATACTGGCCTGTGGTTTACATGTCTTGAAAAAAATTACAGCATATCCACGGAGTGAATGATGATGAGTGGGCGAAGCTCGGGATGTGCATCGCAGATCGTGCCGAGTTCCGGATTAATTTAGTTAACGCGCATGCTACGAATCCTCACGGTTCAACTATGCGCAATGCACAAGTGAAATCTCCCACCGGCACTTCATTGCAAGTCAAGATCCAGTGTATATATATATATATATATATATATATATATATATATATATATATATATGGGTTTTGCCGGTGAACGCTTCTCCAACGCGAGCAGTCGGTATTTCTCAATCAAGAAACTCGCTAGGAGACGCTGCGTGCGCCAACGTTGTCTCTCGCGTTTGCCGGGGCAGTGTCGAGTTTGCCGGGGAGCGCGTGGCTCCCGGCGCTCGCGGCGAGGGCGAGCGCCAGGTGCCACGCGCTCGCCCTCGACGCGTGCGTGCGCTCCAGCAGGCACGCGCCGGTGGCTACCTACTACTAACTACTACTACTACTACTACTACTACTACATACATCGGGGACGCACGAAATGGCTGCTAATGGGGAATGAGAGACCGAAGAATTCGGCTATTAGTTAACGCGCACGCTGCGAATTTTTTATTGTTCAACAACGCACAGGAGAAATCTCCCACCGGCACCACCTTGGAGGTCAAAGCGCAAGACTGGTTACGCACTACTACGACTACGACGAGGGACGAACGGGTGCCGCTTTAAGGAGCTTCGCCCCTAAAAGGTCGGGCTCCGACCGAAACATTGACTTAATAAACCGTTGTTCTCTAAGAGGCGCATCGTCAATTCTGTTATAAACTAGCGGCAACCCAAGCTATTTTTGCATATACAGTCCTATATATATATATATATATATATATATATATGGGTTGCCGGTGAATGCTTCTCCAACGCGAGCAGTCGGTATTTCTCAATCAAGATACTCGCTAGGAGATGCTGCCTGCGCCAACGTTGTCTCGCGTTTGCCGGGGCAGTGCCGAGTTTGCCGGGGAGCGCATGGCTCCAGGCGCTCGCGGCGAGGACGAGCGCCGGGAGCCACGCGCTCGCCCTCGGCGCGTGCGTGCCTCCCGGCAGGCACGCGCCGGTGGCTTACTGCTACTACTACTACTACTACTACTACTACTACATACATCGGGGACGCAAGACCCACGCCTTAATGAGCTTCGCCCCTAGAAAGAAGAAGCAGTAGGATGTGGTGGTGGTGAAAAACATTTATTGATGGTATTTACAGAGAGAGTTAGGGGCGGCCTTAAGGGCCGACCCTGTACAACCTCTATAGGAGGGGTCCCTAGTCCGGGACCCCTGTGGCTGCCGCGGCGGCACGCGCCCTGGCCACGAGGGCCTTTTGGCCCTCCAAGGTGGAGCAGCCGAGCAGGGTAGCCTCCCAGCTCTCTCGGGTAGGGGGTGAAGGGGAGGTGATTGGGGGGACCGCCGGGTTAGATGGACATTCCCACACCATGTGGAAAAGATCCGCAAGCGGATAATCACAATGCGGGCATTCCCCAGAGAAGGGCGAATTGAAGTGCTTTAGTATCGCCGGGCACAATACTGTGTTGGTGTAGAGCCGTAAGAGCCAGCGCTCGTCAGCTTTAGTCAGGCCTGGTGCCGGAGGCGGAAATCGGAGCCTGTTCGACTTATACATAGCTGCGATCTCACGAAATGATGCTGCCGGTTTAGGCTCTGGATCATCAGGCGATGGAGAGCAAGGCGGGTCCCGGGGATGAAGCGCGCGGGCCGAGGCATCGGCAGCCTTGTTACCACTTAGCCCTGTGTGGGCCGGAGTCCAGATAACGGCGCGTTTAGAGGGGCGGTCCAGATAATAACAGCGCTTGAGGATTTGAGCAGCGCGATTAGTGATGCGAGCTTTTATGAGATTTTGACACGCACTCCGCGAATCGGTAATAATGATCCGACATGCGGGGTCCACTGCGGCGAGAGCTATGGCGACTTCCTCCGCGTGAGTGATGTTTGGTGCTCGAAAAATGAGCCCGTGAACGGCTACATATTGGTGGGCTACGGCTGTCATGTACCATACCCCGTGCTGTGGGCCAGACGCATCCGTGTAGAAGACTCCGCGACGGGACCCGTAACGTCCTTGCAGGGCCGCAACCCGCGCAGTGCACCTGCCTTCGTGTGTCCCCCTAGCCATGTTTCGGGGCAGTGGTTGGATAACCAATGCACCACACCAGTCCTCTGGGATCGTGGTCCTCTCTTCTGCGTGATAGACGTAAGAGACATGCAGACGGTGTAAGAGACATCTCCCTGCCCGCGACTTACTAAGTCGCAGGTACTGGTTGTTAAGATGGGCCTCTTTAAGTTCCCTGTACGTGTTCGTCATTCCCAAATCGGCAAGACGCTGGTTAGATGTCGAGATCGGAAGGTCGAGGGCGCGTTTGTATATTTTGCGCAGAATAACTTCCAGCGCGTTTTCATCGCATTTGCGCAAACGTAGGTAGGGCGTCGAATAAAGGATTCGACTAGTCACGAAAGCGTTGGCGAGGCGCAGAACATCGTGGCTTCTGAGACCTCCCCGCTTATTCGAGACGCGACCGACCATGCGGCCCACCTGATCCCCGACCTTGCGTAACTTGCGCAGGGTGGTATCGATTTTTCGTCTCTTATGTATGAAGAGCCCCAGGACGCGGATTTCTTCGCGTTCCGGGATAGGCCCGGAACGGCAGGCGTACCTCCGCATTCAGGACAAGGAGCATGGCCCATATCCTCTTGGTACACGAGGAACACCACAGGGAGCGGTCCTCTCTCCCCTTCTGTTCAATCTCGCCATGGCTCATCTCGCCCCACTGCTGAGTGATATCCCCGGCGTACGACACGCCCTGTACGCCGACGATATTACGCTGTGGGTAACCTAGGGTTCTCTTGGCAGCATGGAGGCCAGCCTGCAACACGCAGCATCGGTCGTGGATGACTACGCCCGCCGCTGCGGCCTCGAATGTTCCCCCGCAAAATCGGAGTACGTGCATCTTCGCCCCAAACCGAAGGACACGACCCAAGCAGTAGGAGGAAGGCACGAGCAGGAGAGCCGCCACGAAGGCAGAAGAAGATGGCGTTCGAGGAGCCGAGGTCTGAAGAGGGATACCCGGGCTGAAGCGCTGGGCAGCCTCCTGACCGGTCCTGTGACGTCGTTAGCAGGCGACTGCTGCCTGACCTCGCTGGGTGACCAGTGCGGCCGTTACCTGCTGGTTTCGGGTTTAGGCCTTTACCTGCACTGGGTCGACGCCACTCTGTGCTGCTTCCGAGAGCCAGAGCCGCCACCAGCGTTCGAGCTCCACAACCTCTCCTGCCCGCCGCGTACTTCAAGGAACTACAGCGCCGACTCGTGCTACCGGCGTTGACATAGACTTAAGCTCTGCACATGCACGTCACTTTGCTCTCTAAGAACGACTCAGGGTTAGCTTAGGACTGTAGCCCGCGAGCTTTACTGTTTGTTGTTTATTTGTTTGTACTTATGCTTTGAGAGTTCACATTCATTATATGTGTGTTTGCCTGCCCACTGTGTACCGCATCTATCATTCACCGCACCGCACGTGAAGAAACGTGACGGTCCGCATTCTTTTCGCTCTCCACAGTGCCTATACAACGCGAATACGGCCACCAACGTGGGTTCGGGATTAGCAAGCCATAGGACCGCGGGGGCCGTAGCCTCTCTCGCATTCCATTGCACAGTTGCGTTGGGACAGCAAAGGCGTCGAGCGCAGCATGGCAGTGACAGAGTACTGCTCTCAGATCAACTGCAACACTTCAGTGCACTACGGCGACACTGTGTACACTGCACACCGGCCGTAGTAACGGGCGACTGGGGAAGCAAAGACTTCGCCACGCGACGGCCGAAAATACAGGCAAACGCCGCCGCAAGCAATCAGCACGGGCACCCGCTCGCAGAGGCACGCCGCGAAGGGAAAAGTGGTCATTGCGACTATGCTGCTCACTCGCGTGAACGCAGACTAATGGGCCCCATCATCCGAGTATGGGTAAACTGCGTTCTTGTTCGCTTTCGATTAGTGCGGCTCGGCGTAGATAGACCACGCACGAACACGGGCACAAATCTACGGCATAGCGTTTGGAAGGGCAAAGTAAGTGTAGGTGTTCGCCATTGGCGCACAGGTACCGCGGCGGACTTCGTCCGAACGAGCTCAAATAAAGGAGCTGATGACGAGGAACGAAAGCGTGCTTACCCTTCGGTTGCAAGAGAGAGAGAGCGCCTCCGTTTTTTCTCTGCGTCGCACGAGACTCGACACGTAGCGCCACTATCGTGATCCGTCGAGGGGGAATGCGTGGCGAGTGGATAGAATGGGGAAGAACCGGGTGAGCCCAGGAAAGGCGGAAAGAGGCAAAAGCCCGTGCAATGGCGCCGGGCATAGATGCCGCCATCCCCGCATGCTGTACTCGTGTATTATATTACTTCACTCCCTACACCTGGAACGCATCCCTATAATACGTTTGAGGGCCACTGCAGAGGAGTTTCGCCTAGTAAGAAATACGCAGCATTCCATCCCGAAGCTGCACCGTTTAGCTTTCCGGTCGATGGTCCGAGGTCGAAGTCGCTGATTGAAGGGTAGGAGAAGTGCCTATCGCTTACGGAGAGAAACGACATGAGAAACGGGAAGCACCGGCTCCTTTGAAACTATGAAGAAATGGTGGGCGCTGTTCGTAACGTTGGCAGAAGTGACTGTTTTGCAGAACCCAAGCAAAAAACTCGTCCCTTCTATGTATATCTAAATCCGTCTCTCCTCCTGTTGACGTTCTTTCCTAATGTGAAATTCGAAGCTTGCGAAACTTTTCACTCCATCACTCATCCTCTTCCTCCTTCTCGGTGCCTACGCTTCGCCGGCTGTTGCTGCCTACCGGTAAGATCATCAGCATGCTCCCAAAAGACCAAGGTCATTACTGGCCAGCCGGTTCCTGGCAGCAATATTGCAGACATTCGAGAAGTTCGCAGAGCTTAGCGTCGGTCACGTCACAAGATGCGAGCGTACGATTTCTTGCAAACAGCAGCTATGTCACGCATGCAGAGTACCCTGCAGTAATCCAAAGAAGCCAAGACAGAAAACGCACTTGCTTCGGTGATTGGATCTAGTAGCAGTGGAGCAAGCACAGCTCTCTCGGCAGCTGGTTTATGGCGTTGGGAAAAGCAGAATCATAGCACCTATTTCACATTCTGCCATCAATTCTCAACCCAAAACCTCTCTCGAAGATCGCACAGCGTGTCCACGGGTTCTCCATGGAGTACGCTTCCTTGCGCATCTAAAGTGATGAGATGCGTGAGTGCGTGCATTGCACGTAAGAGCACAGGGTGCTCCAAGTCCCAAAAAGGTGGCGAGTTTCTGCAGAAGACCGTCCACGCGAACTAGATCACCTGTGTCCAGGAAAGGATGCAGTCGAAGAAGAGGACTTGTAGCTCGCAGATCCCACCATACACTTAGTGCTTACACGCCTTCGGGCGACATCTCTTACTGGACGTTTCCCAAGCAGTAGTGTTCTGCCTTTAAAGCTGTGATACAATTAACCCGTTCAGGACTTACTACGAGTGGCGTTCCTCATGAGGACTCACCACGTTTTGTTTATGACGACGTTTAGTAGTGGTGGAACATCAGGAATGATTGTTCTCAGGTATTGTTGTCTAGCCCACTTTAATTTTTACTGAAAAAGAAAGATGGCAGCACGGATTACTTCATGAGTATTTTGTGCGATGAAAATTTGAGACTATAATCATGAAATGAGGGCCCTGCATTTCCTGCAGGTTATGATTAAGCATGGCCACATCCGTGGAGCATTGTCGTAAAGGAAATCTATTGACTTCAGTGGATGAATGGCGCGTGATGAGGACAGATATTTCTTCAAATGAAGGAGACAGCGATGACTGCTTTCGAGACAGCTACTCTAAAGCGGTAGAAAACAGTGGATACGATGTCCAGCTCTCGCGGATGGTATACAGCCGATGGATCCCAACAACATTACAGCGATTCGTTGCGGGTTATAGTTGAAGGAACTCATGAAATCATTGGTGTGAATTCCTGGAGTGACAATGACAGCAAGCTCTACCCATCAGCCACTTGAGCATTCTGAGTCACTAGGCAATGCGCTACTACAATGGACGGACTGACCCAAACCTTAAGGAGCTTCGCCCCTAAAAAGCAAGAACGAACACGACGCTATATTAATAACGTTTGCTGTCGGGCTAGTTGGTGCATAGCTGAACTTGAAGTCATGGCGCAAATGGTAAGACAGGACCGAAGAAGACACGTAAGATACAGACAAGTGCTTGTGTGCGCGAGTGTGCGCTTGTCTGTGTCTTACGTGTCTTCTTCGGTCCTGTCTTACCATTTGCGCCATGACTTCAAGTTCAGCGACGCTATATTGTCTCCTACATAAAGCGGCACGGAAATTGCAGAAACATTCGCAATATAACCATGATATCGTGCAGGTAGAACGCGAAGGCACTTTGTGGTGTGATGCTTTGAATGCTACTAAACGGGTGGCACCCTTACCGGGAACTGCAAGATAATAGTACATTTGTACATGGCCAAATGACACTTATTCAGTACTTTATGGTGGTGGAGAAATTTACTTCACAATACATCTCAAATCCCTGGTATGAAGTATTTTATAATGAATTGAGGGATTACCAATAAAACATTATGATCTGCCGGAAAAAGGTTCTCGCTATTGAGTATGTTACTGAAATAATTCAAGTGATGAAAATTGGCGATTTCGCAGAATATGTTATATTTATTAGGCCCTTAAGGAATTAATGGTCCAGCAGTTGAAGGTTCCTTCATTGGCTGATTTTCAGCAAAGTGGTAGGCCCCAGGGTTTACATTACACGGGGTTTTGTACCGGTGAAGGGCATTGCACCTGTTCACCGGTTGTATGGTGTTCTAAACAAAAAATGCCGAAGGACATATTGACGCCTCTGTTGGTGTCATAAGGAAGTCTTCAATCTTTTCTGGTAATGCAGTATACTCAGCTGGAAATGGTGGATGTAGTCATTAAGTCAGGTTGGACCGTACCACCACGAGCGTTGGCGTGAACATACGAGGGTACGAAGCACGTATAAAAAGTGAACCAGGTTGTCCTTTAAGCCATACTGACATTTCGGCGATATCAGTCGATGAATGTCGGCGGCTCACTGATGTACAGATAACTATCTCTTTCAGTGTACTTCGAATCTAGTGCAGTGGGACGATGGAGTCTGCCCAGAAGTGAACTGGAACAGAGTTGAGCAATCATAATGTATTGACGTAGGTGCTTGCATAATCTTGCAACGACGACGCCGACTAGAAGCTCGACACGGGGAAGGGATATTTCTGATAGTGGTACGACACGCCCCTTAATTAGAAGTTGCTTATTTGAGGTTCCATTAGTTACGCACGCAAGCAAAAAATTTGCCTTCGCTCGAAGGCAAACAGCGTTAAAGACCACGTGGCTCCAGAATAGTCAGCTCTGTACGCCAACACTTGAAGTTAGCCTGTTGCTCGTGCAGAAGGGCTTCGTCAAAAGCGCATTTTCTTTTACAAAGATCTTCCAAAATGTGCTTTGCTTTGATCGTGAATGGCGCTAGAGACCCCAAAACTTCGTGCACTCTTGGTACTGTCCGGAGCAGTGCGCACGTTCAAGTTTTTTTCTCTGCTAGTTGGACGCTTCGCGCAGAGGAAATAAAATCTGGTCACCTTCAGGTTCCAAAGGAACGCCTAGGACTTGGATAACATGGATGTGACTGCCTTCTTCGCGATACCAAAGTTGTTGCACAGGGAGCCTTTCCGCAAAAATCTGAATTCCATGCTAGCTTCGAAAATTTTTTGTACGCTTCATTGGACACTGTTTAATCTTTGTCCGCACTCGCAAGCCCTAAACTGATGTCATCCACGGAAAAGGCCCTTTTCAGCAAAGCTACTGCCTCCGGATACCGCTCTCGATAGGCTGCTAGGAGATGCCGGATGGCGGCTGCTAGGAACAAAGGCATGGTGGAGGCTATGAATGGCAACCGAGTTACCCTCCATGTCACTACCGTCAAAACGGTACGGCATCCGACAGGAATCGGTTGGTTGGTTTGTGGGGTTTAACGTCCCAAAACAAGTTCTGATTATTAAAGACGCCATAGTGGAAGTCTCCAGAAATTTCTACCAGCTGGGGTTCTTTAACGTGCACTGACATCGCACAGCACACATGCCTCGACATTTCGCCTCCATTGAAATGCAGCTGCCGCGGCCGGGATTCGATCCCGCGACCTTCGGATCTGCAGTCGAGTGCCATAGCCACTAGACCACCGTGGCGGGGCGAGAGGAATCGGTCAATTGAAAGCAAACACATCAGGTTGCGGTCTTCTCGATGAATGAGTATTTGACAGTATGTCATTTTCATATCCGTCAGTAGGCCCTGCTGGGTGACATCGCAAGGCGAGTAGCAGCTGGGCAACATCAACGCAAGCTTTTTACCCTTTAAAAGAACATTGGAGCCGTGCCAGCAATCGTTGGGAGGCTGTTTTAAGCACAGAATAGTGGCGGTGATGCAAGTTCACGGGATACCTTCGGGGAGTAATAACCTCTGAGCCGCATTGCACGTACTGTTTCCTTTCCTCGAGAGTGGCGGTTGCAATGCGGTTAGAGCGGCTCGACGACATAGTTCACAGGAGATGTCTACGCTGCTTCACCGTAGGGGCCGTCGTAGTGTGAGAGAAGCTGGGTGGAAAGTCCGGGAGTAGTCGATGGCACCTATAGCCAAACCAGCATCCGCGAAGTATAGTACATAATAAGGCAAAGGCATCACGGCTAGATTTCTGGCGCTGTTTAGCTTGTTCGGTGAAGGCGTTAGCCAATTGATGGCACTTTTCGCATAAGCAGCTGCTTCAGAAGCAGGTGTTGCTTAAGTAACATTGGTTCTGTAGGGGAGAATGGTATGTATTGAGCAGCAGGGTTCACGCCCTATAATAGAAAAAAGAAGAGAAGCCAGTGGTGGTTTGCGGACCAGAGTTGTACACGTCGTTTACGTAAGTCAGCACCCAATGCCGAGTTGAGTGGTCTTCCGAGAAGTGCATGGCAAGAATATCGCCAAAGCTGCAGTTGAAACGTTCAGTCGGGATGTATATTTGGGGATGGTAAGCGGACGTGGCGCGGTGAATAATACGACACTCCGTTAGCCGGGTTTCAATGGTATTGAAGACGAAGACACGGTTGTGGCCACTTAGCAATTGACGTGATGCACCGTGTTGTTAAATCAGTTTATGAAGAGTGAAGCACTCGACATCTTTTGCCGTGGCAGATGGTAGTGCGGATGTTACTGTGATATCCATCTGTTTACGTCAGATACGTTGGGGAGTGGACCAGACAGATATCTTTCCGACGCGGCCGAATGGTCGCATTGGAAAAGGGGGAAGTTGTAGAGGCCCAGAGGTGCTGTGGGGGAGGGGGTTCTTGCGGCGTTGGCATGGAGGACACGACCTGATATATTGGGGAACATATCAGTACATGCGTCGCCAGAAATACCTCTTTCCTGATTAGTGCTGAGACACGGAACGCGACCTTGTGGATCAGCTGCAGTTTGGCAACTTCCGGCGGAAGACTTGACAATTCGGTAGACGTGACTTGGTTGCTCACGAGGAAGTTGTGTCAACCGAAACGCTCCCTCAAAATCTTTATGGCTACGCTATAATTAGCTCTGCTGTTACGAATGCCATCAAATTCTCTTTTCGCAATCCCGGTTAAATAGGTCAACAGGCACTTAAGTTGGTCGATGGGTGAAAGCTTTCAGTTTCGATGTGTGGTACCAGAAAATGATCCAAGAAGGACTTACAATCGCGAAGTGCGCCAGAAAACGTAGGAATTGAGAGCTGGCGCAGGGCCATTGTGGAATGACGCAGCACGTTTCCCTGACTAGATCAGCGTATCTAGAGTTGTGGGGAGCCAAGCATCACTGCCTTCTGCTGAGGTCTTGTTTCTATGTTCCCATGAATACAGGTTGCTTTGCCAGCGATAAGTGAATGGTACATCACGCATGCACGGTGTCGATAGAGTATGATGGTAGGCTTTTCGCTTGTCGTATTGTTTTCATGGACGAAAGCGAGTTTTTTCGCGTGAATAAATCTGCGTAATTCGGTGGCGTGGCTTGAGCATACACATTTTTTTTCAAGCAGTGGCCCTATACTGGGCCTCTCAGGAATGCTGTGCGACATGCAGTTATAAGAAAATGACGTGCGACAAGCAGTTCTAAAAACAATAAACATGCGACGTAATTTTTTGAAGCTGCCATGGGATTGGCCATGAAGCCGGCAGTTAATATAAAGAGGAAAAACATTTGAGCTAAAACAAAGGAAGAGTGAGGAATCGGCAACGTAAGGAAGAATGAAATGTTAGAGCATGATAGACTATTTGTAATACAACTAAACCATAACAATATAACTTGAAGTTAGTAAACTAGTGGGAGCAATTTCGAGGTACCACGATTTTGTTGGAATGATGATTAGGAATGAATTCTTTTTGTGTCACGAAGGAAATTGCTAATGGCTAAGCAGACGTTCCTGTTGCTGTAGCCTAGTGAGGACGCAACAAAGGAAAGCATATTATGAGAATTCAGGGGAATTCAGACCGTCTCGTCCATGCTCGAGGCTAGCACCAGCGCGCTCCGCACCGCATGCGCGCACTTCGTCGTCGACGTCCATTGTCTCTAGCTGGGCAGTTTGCTATTCCTGCAGTGTGTATGTGGGACGATCGAAAAGAGAATAACCAGCCTGCAGCACTAAGGTATTGCAGGTTGAAGAGGAAAGAACCTACCTATGTTGGGGAAAAAAGCAGAGGAGTATGGAGGAGTGTTGTCAGGATTACAAAAAAGAGTGGTGCATAAGAAGATGCTTGTAAGTAAGTAAGACGAGAAGGGCAGCGAGAAGATTTAGAGAAAAACAAAAGCATGATTACACTGGTGTTCGTCCTAATTCTTGACCAACAATTGTTTCCTTTCTTTTGTTTGTCAGTTCCTTGGTCTCTTTTACTCTCTTTTTTTCTTTATTCTGTGTGTTTTCTGAAATCGTGTTTCTTTGCAAAGAGTGTCGTTGGCTCCAGTCAAGCTGCATATGTGCCTTTAAAACCAACGGAAAGATCCAGCACGTACATACTGGAAAATAAAAATTCAATTGCAGAATACCCTAGAGCACGAAGAGAAAGCTCGGCCTCTGGCTTTCCAGCAAGGAGAATCTCCCGCTTGAGATTACAAGAGGAGTGCAGAAAAGTTAGACTAAAATTTTAAAACGTTTGTAATTATTTTGTCATCACACTAGGTTTCCTTTTGTAACTGGTCTTCTTTTAACGAAATGTTTTCGGATTATTCTTTTCCATTTTAGTTCTTTTCATACGTACCAGCCCAGGCAGCACGCAACGTAGGGCCGATATTGGTTTTATGGCGGCAAAGTTCGGCCCATCCACGGCCTAACGTTGCCGACGGCGAGCCAGTATCGGCTAAGTCGCCGTCAATGACTGGCAACGTCGGGCTACTATTACCGCTGCCCCGCCGATATCGGCAGGCCGTCGAATGCAATCGGCAACATGCGGCCGCATATGCCGCGTTACTGCCGAGATCGGCTGAGGCGATGGCTTTAAACGGCAACTATGGCGCCAATTTTGCCTTTGTACAGACAATATGGGCTGCCCGACGACATTTATCGGCAACACTGTGCAAGTATGCCACCTTAGAGCCCCTGTCGGCTGAGCCGATAACTTTCTCCGGAAAATACGGCGCCGGTTTGGCCGCTCATCAGCATCGCCTGAGGAATGGCGAATTTGGCGCGATATTTGCCTAGAAAGATGATTTCACAGGAAACATTGAGTCATTTCTGCCATCCTGGAGGCAACGTCGACTACGCCGCAGCCTTTCATGGTTGATATCAGCCGGGCCTCTTTGGAAGCCTGCTGTATATAACAATGGAGATCCGATCGAGACAAGCATGACCGAAATTCACTTTAGAGATTCGATGTAAGAATCAGGGCCCGTATTCACAAAAACAACTTACGTCAAAAATGTTCGTAAGAGAAAATTTCAGCCAATCCTGATGCCGGACATATCATTAGAGAAGCCAGCCAGCCAATCGCAAGAAGCACTTACGAAAGAGAAGTTTTGTGAATTCGGCCCCAGATGTTGAGCTTCATATATTCATGTATACGTGTTTCAGTGCCGGAACATAGCGAACGTGGGTTTTGAGCAGTATATATGATTCTGTTCCCGCGCTTTGTTTTTCATAAACAGGGCACACAAAAAACATGCGTATAAACTATTCATATATGCATCTATAGGCTGTTTCCCGGGAACAGTTAACAACAATAAACATTAGCTCAACAGTTAACATTAGCCAGAAGGATCGACAAGCATGGCGGAAAATTATCTGACAGCGCATGTCAGAAAATTTAAATTCATAGAAATTGAACTAGTTCATGCATGCATCGATGGGCATAACCTCCACTCATATTTTCAAACAAAGATAAACAGTTGCAAGCGGCGCTATACTACTGACATTTAGCAACCTATGGAAGGAAAGGGTATAGGGAGGTAACAGCGCAACAGGAAGTAGACAAAAAAGGTCGAGCGCAGACTTTATGGGGCGTTGAAGCGGAGACCAACTCGCCACCGGCGTTATACTACTGACATTTAGCAACCTATGCAAAAGAACGGTATACGGAGCTAACAGCGCGACAGCGAGGAGACAATACTGATCTAGTGCTAACTCTATATTGAGAGGACCATGAAATACATAGATCCCATTGTATTACAAATTCAAATGAAGTGCTCCTCTCAAGACCACGATATTTGCGAAAAAAGCAAAAGAAAAATACGAAGCAGTCATATGGCAAGCATTTTTCATCTCGAAGGTGGCGAACAAATGCACACACCTATAATTGATATAGAGAGAGCTCTTCTGGTGAGTTCTACTAGAGTGTATGTGACCACACAGTGTTCTTCTCCAGGCGATCTGCGTATTTTATGGTATATAAAAACAGCACTGAAAAAAAATTAGCTGAAAATCAAAGCTCTCTTCTGTTCCGTAGTTTCTTCATATGTTTGTGCAGGGTTACAGTATGAACCACCCGTCGTAAATCAAGCTGTTGTTGAGCACGTGCCCCTTCACTACATTACATCAGTGCGTTCGCGAAGCTAGTGCATTACCTTCAAAAGCAGCTCCAGTACAGCGCAACGCATGTATCGCAGCTCGCACATGCTCAGCAACAGAAAATAATTGTGTACTGGTCGGGTAAACTTATACCTCCCTTTTCCACCTCCATGCTCTCTACTACCACGCAGATACAATCGGCTAATAATTCCTTAATATGTCCACGACATTGCGTATAATTCCAGCTTTCTTATTTTTTGCTTTTTTGTGTAACATCCGTTAGTGCGTTCTTTCCATACATATCGAATTCGTTTACACATCGGCCATCGGTACGTTTTACTAGTTAGATGAGGAGAATATATCGAGCTTGACTGCATACTCTGTGCAGTGTGTCGGATTTATCACTGACGTTCGCATGGCGTTGATATAAGCAAACATGTGCGTATTCTGATATTTAACAACTAATGTATTTATAACCAATAAGGGGAAAAGAAGGGCGCGTAGAGATAGAGTCATCGCAGTATTTCTTGTCGTGCGGAAAGGCAGCACGTGCATGTCTTTCCTGGGCTGCAGAAATTGACAAAAATTCAAGGGGAATGGTGGCGCCGTGCGTCCTCGCTACGTTTGTTGCGTGCAGTGCAGCATTTCGCTCGCGTTTTTAGCTAGAGTGGGTGGTTCAGCCTCTGCGAAATCCTGTTACAAGTAGCTGGCAAGAGAACACATGCATACCAGCATACTCCATCGGCTGCACCGGCCTGCACCTAACAAATGCAATCGCGGAGGGTGTCCCCGCCAGTGTGCAAAATGTTTGCCTCACAGAAATGCTGTCTTCCACGTTTTGAGACAACTACAAAAAAAGAAAGCAAGAAAAACGCGCATGTTCTGCCGAGAAGTAAACTAGTACGTGCTAAGCCAGCAGCAATTAAACATAAAAAAAAGTGTGGGGAGAGGGGTGCGCGTCCCCTTCCGAACTGACCACCATTGTCACCGTCCCCTCCATGCGCATCCATTGTGCATATCTGCAGTTTGCAAGGAATGTGGTTCTGAACCTGCTTTTGCTGGCGTTTGCTGCCTTCGGAGGGGGAAACCGCCGGGAACTTTCCGCGCTCTCTCGTCGCGGCTGCATTGCTACCAACGTGCAAGGTGTACTAATGAGTTTCAACGCTGCACGCAGTCTCTCCACGCGTTTATCGTTTATCATGTACCGCATTTATCGATCATTCAAGTTGATAGCGCGATTCCTTGGCGAGTGTGCCTCATAGGACAATGCCCATCCCAACTGTGACATCGGTTGTATATGAACACAAGCCTGTGCCTTTCGGTGAGACTACAGTGTCGCCGCCGAATTTGTATGCGGACTCACAGCTGTAGAGTGCAGAGCGGATGCCAAAATTCGGTAAGTTGCTGGCCAGTTTTCAAAATGGGACGTGGCACATTTATTTGTGATGTTAAAGCACCGGTTCCACTTTACATATCGTTTGTGTCGTGAGGTGCGTAGGCTCTTTATTTTCGAATAAAGAGCCTGTGATGAAGTGAAGTGGCCGTGCGGGGCAAAATTCAAGGTGTTTGAAGTGCGCGCCAATGATTCATCGAAGATGACGACCACGAGGCAGTGTGTCACTGCAAGTGGTGGCGCGAAACCTCCCGACCAATGAGGCGACGCCACGGCAAAGAAGAAGACACTGCCGTGGCTTCCTGAGAAGAGCCAGGGAGACGTGGCCTGATCATCGTGGAACCAGGGCGCGGGAGTGAGATCCGTCGGGTTGCGGACCGGAGACCTCGGCAGGCTCCCACCTGGTGTCCTACCGCCTCTCACTTCTGGCCTGGCGTGGGTGGAACATCGTCAGGACGTTCCCGCCAGGCAATTCCGGCTCCCACTTCATTGAGCGCTAGCCACCGGCCGAATTAGCAGCACAGACGCCAAACGCGCTCCGGGTCAACGGCCTCAACAGGTAGCAGCGTTGCTGGCAGCGGCGTCGGACATCGCGCCCTCGGCGATACCTCTACTTCGACCGTCCCCTCCATGCAATCCCCTACCACAGAGAATGATCATCGACTTGCCCGCCGGTGAACTTTTCCCCTTATTTACTGTGCCCGCGTAACCTTTAGTGTGCTTCTGATGCATTGTATTCCTTTGGTGTGTTTTGTTCTTTCCATTCAATCATTTTACTTCTAAATACATTGTTTGTTTAAGAAAAGCATAAACGGCTTCGTATTTATTGCACCGATGACGGTTTTGTCGTCGGTATAATTTGAACCTGAACACGAGCGTCTCTATCGTTTCTGAGAGACTTTTTGTCTCTCGTCTCTAAAAGAGAGTTCTTTGTCCCTCTCCAACCCGCAGCTCGTTACAGAGCCTACGCACATTGTCCCAAAGCAGTTTTACTTCATGTAGTTAATCCTGTGCTTTTATCAAACACCACTGTGTGGTGACTTGCAGTTCTCGTAACATTATTTTTTCTTTCCCGTATTTTTAAAGGTAACGTGATACCGAACACGCGCTCTTTGGTCTAGGACACGTGCGGCAGTTCGGCAAGCAATGGCATTTTGAGTAGCCTTGAAAAGATGTTCCTTCTCTAATATCTGCTTATAATGCATTTTGCACCTACCATTTAGGGACATTTTTTGCCTAACGACCCCATCCCTGGTGTGTGTCGTTTTAGCTCACGTCTGCATGTTTCCTTTCCGATGTATGCCAAAAATATTAAATTTATTATAATGCAAAATGCACCTATTTCAAGTAATGGGCCGCTTTTAAAGTTGCATTGCAACAGAACCTGTACTCACGTTTTTTCCCCTTGGCTATCTAAAGCGACGCGAAGTGAAGATCTGGGGATTGAATATTGAACATAAATCCATTACTTAGTTAAAAGGAGAAGTTTCTTTTGTTATTTTCTAAACTAGTGCCCTATTATGAGATGTTTCTGACATTCCTTGAATTTCTGCATTTGTTCATCAATCGCACATAATTTGCATACAATGATAGTATTGTGCTGATGTGCTCCAAAGCTGTGCTAACTTTTCACGCCTTTTAACGCAGGTTACATCCTTGCCGAAACTTTTCCACTACGACGGTGCAACACGAGAATAGCATATTATCAATTTAATACCCAGAAAATAAATGAAATAGTGCTTTTCTCTATAAACCTCTCGTGTTATTTGGTTTGTTTAGAGCGCATTAATAGAAAGTACAGAGGAACCACGTAGCCCCACTTATTACTGTGTTAATAAAGCTTTGGCGTATGCATGAGAGGCACATTTACACAAACTACTGTTGGTCCTTCGAAAATGCCTTCATAGACCTTCGAAAATGTGAAAACACAAAAATAAAAATTTTTGCAATCCAAATGGCGGGACATACGTGGGGTAAACACTAGAAACTCCATAGTGGCTGTGAACGGTCGCGCAAGGGGTTTCCCGATGTCGGCGGGGCCGAAAACACGCCAAAAAGCCTGAATGCTTGCAACATAGGCCTATGATACCTAGCCAAATCCGACCCATTCTGGCTGGCCAAATTTCGGCCACTATGGCTGGCCAAATTTCGCCCACTCTGGCTGGCCAAGTTCGACCCATGCTGGCTTCGCCGCAGTGGAGCCATTCTGGCTGCTCATGATCGGGCAGATGTGGGTGAAAGTAGCGCTAGCGCGATTTGCCGACTTAGGCCTGATATCGTTGCCGACTTTGGCCTACTTCACAACTACATCAGTCCTGTGTTGGCGTGCTGCCTGGGAGGGGACATGCTTCTAAGGAATGGTCGAATGGTGTTACTCGTGCCTTGCACTGGTACAGGGTTCGTTCCTGCATTTGAAATTATAGAATACAGTCTGCGAAGGTACGAATCCCACATAACTGATTGATCCAGTCAGGATTTGCAGCAAGCGAGCATACTAGGCTACATTTGTGCAGGTAACGGAAAGTGAGAATAACGGCTTCAAGTCTGTTCAGCCTGTTCCTGTAGTCAGCGTTGGTGACGCCCACCTTATGTAACACTGTGGAAGCTCTGTGTTTTATCAGACAAGCCGTGTTCCGTAGCCGGGTTCCGCTGAGCTGGATCATACGACAGCGTGTAAATATGCGCAGATTGTGTAGGAACCGCACCTTCCGGCCCTCCGCGCAGTGGAGACCCCTCAGCACTTCCAAAAAAAAGTTACAGCATATCCACGGATTGAATGATGATGAGTGGGCGAAGATCGGAAGGTTCATCGTAGATCGTGCCGAGTTCCGGATTAATTTAGTTAACGCGCACGCTACGAATTCTCATGGTTCAACTATGCACAAGTGAAGTCTCCCACCGGCACTTCATTGCAAGTCAAGATCCAGTGCCTATATATATATATATATATATATATATATATATATATATACATGGGTTGCCGGTGAACGCTTCTCAAACGCGAGCAGTCGGTATTTCTCAATCAAGAAACTCGCTAGGAGACGCTGCCTGCGCCACCGTTCTCTCGCGGGAGAGGGCGCGTGCTCCTTCTTTGCGAGCTGGTAGAGCGTTCCTCTAAGAAAGAGCATTTCCTTAGCCAACGCGCGCCTTTCGCTCTCTCTCTCTCTCACAAGACAGCAGAGGCACGCGCCGGGAGAGAGAGAGAGGCACGCGCCCGCGTGCCTCCCGGCACGCGGGTTACGCCTGACGCCTGACGAATGACGCCTGACGCGTGACAAGGTTAGACTAAGAGGAGCTTCAGCCCTAAAACCCACGATGCATAGCTGACGTCCATAGCGAGTAGTGCCTGGCACAGGCTACGATGTGGGGGTTGTGTAGGGACGCTCTTGGCTGCTTTCGTTTTAGGGGCGAAGCTCCTTAAAGCGGCACCCGTTCGTCCCTCGTCGTAGTCGTAGTGCGTAACCAATCTTACGCTTTGACCTCCAAGGTGGTGCCGGTGGGAGATTTCTCCTGTGCGTTGTTGAACAATAAAAGCCGAATTCTTCTGTCTCTCATTCCCCATTAGGAGCCATCGGCAAGTTGCAGTAGGAAACGTTAGTAGAAGTAGAAGTGTAAGTGTTAGCTAAAAGCCGACTTCTTCAGTCTCTCATTCCCATTAGCAGCCATTGTTTACCTCCAAGGTAGTGCCTGGTGAGATTTCTCCTGTACGTGATTAAACAATAAAAATTTTGTTCAAAACGCCGTTGATTGATGAAATAAACCAACGAAAGATGCCAGATGTTTTCTAAAAGCAAAACGAAAAGACACCAGATGTTTCTAAAGCAAAACGAAAAGACGCCAGCTGCTTAACGAAAGACGCCAGGTGTTTTCTAAAGCAATGGTTTTATATTCAAAACCATATCGCGATACAGGTTTGTCAATCGTTTCACGTCAATTTTATCGGGCGAATTAACGGAAGAAATTTCACGGTTTAACCGATGATTACTTCCAGGAGCTTCGCCCAATCTCATCATCATTCACCTCGTGGATCTGCCGTCAATTTTTTTCCTGGTTTGTATGAAGCAATGTATTGTGGCTTCAGCCAGTCAATACATTTGGGCGCCCCTCCCTTTGACGCGCAGGATTAGGTTTTTGTCGTCACGAAGTGCGCTCGCGTAGAGTGTCGTGGTGTGGAAAGGCTTGTGAGCATGTTGCCAAGTCACTGAACACGAGCGCCGTCGTCATGGTGTGATGTGCTGCTGGGCGACCATTGTGCGGTGGAGCCGGGCGACGAACAGTGTGGCGCTGGTGCTAGTGATTTTGGGGTTGATTCGGAGAGAAAATTGGCAGGTAGGCGAAGCGGTTTGATGTAGACCAGTTCTGCAGGCGTCGCCTGAATATCTGCTTCCCAGGTAGCGCGCAGACCAAAAGCGACGGCCGGAATTTTCTCGAGCCAAAATTAGCTAGGTTGTCACATGATGGCTGCCTTGAGCTACCAATGGAAGCATTCGATAGTGGCGTTGGGGGAAGGGTGTAACTTGTGGTTCGCAAACGCTTGAACCCGGTGGAGAGCCAGAGCAGAATGAAGAACTGAGATTTGAATTGCCATCCTTGATCGGTTGTGACGGAATGAGGGGTGCCGCATGCGGGAAATCCAACCGGAGAACGGGGTACAGCCGACGTCTCTGCAGAAATCCTTCCGAGGAGCCATACCTCGGGTCCTAGAGTGTAACGATCAGTGACGTTGATGTAGCCGCGTTAAGGTACAGCTCTTGGAAAGGAACTAGTAGTGTCGATGTGGATGTGTTCAAACAGTTCCAATGGGAGGAGAAATGCCCCTATCTGCGGAACGACATTTAGAGTTACTTTGGCGCGATGGCAGTGCAGGCACGTTCGCGTCCAGGTGGAGCAGTGAGCTGCACTGAGGGCCAAACGTAACGGATAGGCACAAGACGCGTTGAAGCTTACATTTTGGGATGGCTGACGTCGTGCAAATGGTCGAAGAGCCAGCGGCGATGCAGCGAAGGCACATATGCATAGGTATCACCTGTTCGGTGAATATGTCGTGCGGGGTGTCCGTCTACCGGGGACGACAGCTTATCGAAATCGGAGAGAAAAACCACCATCGAGGAGATGCTGATGTTCGGCATCCCTATCCTGAGCGTCGGCCAGCATATCAGTCGTCAAAGATGACAGTTCAACAGCAGAGACGCCAGAGAGTGCGTCGTAAGCCACACTGACTTGCCAGCTGATGTGTTGGATGTCTCTGGTGGGCTGGGTGATAAATGACACTCGCTTCTGCTGGACAGGTGGAAGTTTTTCGCGGCGTTGCAAGAAAGCGTAAGCAATAGGATCGTGGTCGGTGTAGGTGTTGAAGTACTCTGCCCTGAGGATGTGGCGGCAGTGTTTCGTAGATGGCGAGAAGCTCCCTACAATAGGCTGGCCAGATAGTCTTCGCAGGGGCTGAAGTTGCATGGGCGATACTACCAGAAGACGAGTGTATCTTCCGGCTGGAGAGTTTCTTCGAAAATAACGCCAGGTCTCCTGCCTTTCGTCCACGTACTGCATGATGGAAGCTCCCACAGCGGTACTAGAGGCGTCGGTGAAGAGTCCGAAGGAAGTCTCTGGCTCGGGATGAGAGAGCAGAATGGCATTGCAGAGGGCAGTTTTGCTCTCATCGAAGGTTGCCTGAAAGGTGGTGTTCTTTGGTAGCCCGTTGCCATCTAAGCGGTGCGAGTGTTAAGGTGCGGGGGTGGCAATCTTCTCTAGGGGAAAAAATTAAAATGTTTACCATGTAGACCATCTCTAGGCCGCGAACGATGTCGGCGATGAAGCTTTGCAAGGTTTTTTCAAGCATTGCGGATGTCGGAACTCATCAAAGGAAATTATATGAAGGCGAAGGCCATTATGATTGCGGTCTTTGCAACATTGTGTGGGTTGACGGGAATTTGTTTGTAGGCCATACGATGTCAACAACCGAGAAAAGGGCGCTGCATGTAAGTGGTAGGCAAAATCCTGTATATGACAAACGGGGTACCTGTTGTGAATGATACGGGTGTTGTGGGCGCTGTAATCTCCACCAGGTCGCAGGTTAACGGCCTTCTTTGTGACAATATGAAGCGGTCAGTCGTAAGGTTCCTCTGAACAGCAGGCAATTCCTTCATGGAGCACTGCTTCACACTCGGCTTGGGCGATTCGCCGGCGGTCCGGTTCGAGGCAATGGGTGCGGGAGGAGACCGGATGACCGGAACTATTAAGGGTGTAGTGTACGGCTGCCTGGAGCATTTCTCGGTAACGTCCGCTGGGTGAAGTAGGGAAATTCTGCAAGGAGGGCATGGTACGGCGACTAATCTTTAATGGCAGGTATCTTGATACTTGTCTGTTGGTTGGATGGTTGTATGCTGGCCCGGCGAGCAGAGACCGTTTGTGGCACCAATATGTCAATCATGTCAGCAGTATGGTAGCGCGTTGTAGCACGCCAAGAAGTCGTACTGTGGCATTGGTAACGTCGATGACGAAGCTCGATGGAAATTTTCGGCGTGGGCTTTTTAGGTGAGTGTTGAGGCGTAGTAGGCCTTAGGTGATAATACTCGACTAGATTACTTCACTAAGCTCAAAGGTTGTGCAAGAGCGCTTGTCTTGCAAGAAGGCTCGTGGAAAGCAGGCTATGTGGGAGCTACAGTCGACGAGGACCCGCCGCTTAGTGACGTCGCCCGTGAGAACAAAGCGACGACCTCCAAATTGGCAGCTCGCGGCACTCTTTACGGGCTGTTGCTCAGGTTGCCCTGATGTAATGATTAACAGAGTGGTTCACATTTCCCCGCCATATCACGGAAGCGACGATGTTAGTAGGATGATGATGATGACCAAAACTTTATTTCTCCCAAAAGAGGGGACCGACCTAGAGATCGGTTACGCTGCTCTTGGTAGTAGGAGCAGCTGTTGTCACTACGATTCGATGAGTCAGCACTGTTTTTCGAAGCTTTAGGAGCGGTTATCACAACGTGACCGCGGCCGTCGCTCCAAGTGGCTTTGAATCGAGCCTAGCTGATGGTGAAATCGTCTATTCGACGTCTGACTCGTGTGGTGTTCACGGGTGCTGCGACAGCCTGGATGGAGGGCGACAATTGTGACAAATCAAGCTCAATGACGGGATCAGCGATCTCGGCAACTTGGTGGAGAAGTAGTACTACCTGAGCGTGCAGAATTGCGCCGACGGCCGGGGTAAGTCGTTAATGCCAAAGTGTTCGGAAAAAATAAACCTGCACTTCCATTTTACCCGCGAGAGCATGCATGTGCTAGAGGAACTGCGATGGCTCTGTTCTCAAGTTCTGTAATCTCAATTTGACGTACCATCAGGTCTTTGGAGAGTGACGGGTGGTGGATGAATGCATTCTTGAGGCGTTGATAATGGTTGGCGACTAGCAGGTCGGGAAACATACCCCGCACCTAGTTGGCATAGCTGGCGTCCATGTGGGCGATGTAAGAACATAACAACCGGTTTGTTCATTTATTATTTGCATACCGATGCTATGCTCGTCCGGGTAGAGAAATGATAGAATAGTTTCCTATCTCTTCAGCCTGCTTTCCTAGGCAGCGCCGGTGACGCCCACCACATGTGGCACTGCAGTAGCATTGCCTTTTCTCAGACATTCAGCACAGTGTGTATCCAGCATCCGCTGGCCTGGATGATACGACTGGCGGAAATATGCCCAAAGTGTGTCGCTACAGTCTGTCATGGCCTGAAGTTTGAGGTGAAATACAGAAATTGGTTGGAAGTGGAATGGTACTTCTTCAATTTTCTAATTTCTTGATATATATAGCTGATTTGCCCAGCTGCTGTCCAAGCTTTATGCCATTCCACAAATACCTTTTCGTTTGGTTCGTTTTTAGTAAGGTTTCTTTATCCGGCATTTTATTTTTTCCCCACTTTTGCAGCTTCCTTCGCTAGTTGATTGGCTAAATTGTTGGAATAATTTCTGCTGTGTGTTTGAAATATGGTAACATATTGTGAAGTTTATAGTTGAAAATTATTTTTGATTTGTGGAATTGAGTGATTATAGTTTACAGGGTTCTTAACTGCCTGAAGAGCAGACCAGCTGTCTTTAAATCGATGGTGATTGGCAAAAGCTTGCCAGCGTGCCATTTGTGAGCATTGTTTCAAGAAGGTGGGCTATTTTTAACTTCCACAAGAGTGGACTGAGAGGAGTAGCCCTTAGGCGACCCTATTTACAGATTTTTAACAATTTTTGTTCCTATTTCTATAGACAATTTTGCGTTGTGTAAGAATGTCATAATTTATTTCTGTGTTATTTTGCTCAATTTTTTGTTCTGAGATTGCCTTGTTGATTGTCGTGTCTAAATGAGCTAAAGGCGTTCCTAATATCTGTTCAAACAAGGCGTTCTCTCTATCAATGTTTGCCTCGATAACTATCTTAATAATTTTGTAAGGGCCACTGTTTTTGTTGTACTCTGATTGAAACCTTATTGGTGTTTCTGTGAAAGGTTTTTGGTTATCAAAAAGTGATACGTACGATCCCTTAGTATTTTCTCTCACCCCTTATCTAATCGTGAATTATTAGCTATAGCTCTGCTTATGTTTACTCCTGATTTCTCTTCCGACATTGTTTTTGGGATTAGTATACCTTTCGATGGCTTCCATTCTTGAAGTGAAGTACGCATGTGTAAGGAATGCTTTATTTTCATTCAGAAAGAATTTCTTATGTACATTATATATTTCTTTAAAATTTTGTTTAAGTTGTCGGTTCTTTGCTTGTTGTGCTGCACTCTAGTACTAGAGTATTATGTTGTGTTTCTTTTCCTGGTATCTGGCCTGTTCCCATTACTTGATTATTTCTTCCTATATGACCAACGTGTTCTTCGTCAGCAACAGGGCACTGTTTATCTATTATGTAGTATATTGTTCCTTCGAATGTTTTCGTCTTTTCCCACTTCGCCTTCTTGATATTGGTTAGTACTGTCATCTGGTTAATTTGATCCTGTGCTATTTTATGTGGCAATGTGAATGGTTTTTTTTCCTCACGTTTGGAAATCTTTTTCCAGCACTTGCCCTTGGCATTCTCTACCATTTTATTCTAAATGTCGTCTCATCAGTAACGTGCCCTTTTAAATTGAGGTCTCATTTCTCCTTTACATGTTTGCTACCTTCTACGCAGTGCTCTAAATTTTTTTCGTGGAATATCAAAATCTTGAGATCATTATAAGTTCTTGTTTTAGTTTTATTGCGATAGGAATTATATTGACAGTCTCGATGGGTCTTCGCCGTTGCTGTTGCAGTTAATGTCATATCGACTAGAAAGTGCAAGTTGATAAGCACCCTCCCCAACCACCGAACGCGAATCGTACCTATCACCCGCAGGCAAAAGCACGTGACGAAACGGCTAAAAACACGGACGAAAGGGGCTGAAGCGCAGATCAAACGTGCAGCGTACTGCGTAGCGCTGCCTGTCCCCGTGCTGCGTTTCAGCACCTCCCATACAGTCGCAGCGACGGCAATGCCCTCACCACACGGCACTCACGCCAGTGCACCTACGAATACGGGAAGGAACCTGCTCGCGTGATGCAACTTTGCTCGGCCAAGGTTCTCGATGGGGAACAGTGCACGCCGGTGAGCGCGTTGGCGTGGTGTGAAGCGCGTTTCAGAAGGCACCAAGACAGCTATCACCTATTCTTTTGGATATCTTTTGGAACACAGAGATGCTCATAAATGGTAGCGCCACCTGTCAAACGGTTACACGTGCTGGTCTACGGAGAGATAACTGAGTCAGCCGTCAATTACTTAAAACAGGGAAGCGATCGAATGCCTGACCACTTGTTTCTCTTGTAGACCGGTAGCGCGTAGGCCGGTGGCGCTACCATTCCTGAGCATACGCAGATAAGTTGTCTTCTTTATTTTTCGCCTCTCTGCACTGCTGCAGGTGACAGTCGGCGTTCGTGTTGTCCACTTTGCATTGTGTCCCGGTTTCCACGCCTGTTTTCTCACTATAAACAACATGACTTAGCTCGCAGCTGTGCTGGGCCGTTGTCTCTGCCGCTCGACCGTCACATGGTACTTGACAGAACTGCATTGTTGTTTTGTGGCGTTTTACGTCCCAAAACAAGTTCTGATTATGAGAGACGCCGTAGTGGAGGGCTCCGGAAATTTCGACCACCTGGGGTTCTTTAACGTGCACTGACATCGCACAGCACGCAGGCGTCAACATTTCGCCTCCATCGAACTGCAGCCGCTGCGGCCGGGATTCGATCCCGCGACCCTCGGATCAGCAGCCGAGTACCTTAGTCACTAGACCACCGTGGCGGGCCTACGGCACTGCATGCTTACTTAAAAAACCCACGTTCACTACACTTTCGATTCTCCCTAAAGATATTACTCTTACGTCTTATATCATGGATTGCTATTTGTATTCATTGCTTGGGCCTCGTGGAGATAATGTGATTTTTTTAAAGCAGTGTGCGTAATCTGGGCCCTCGGAAAGTTGTGGGACATGTGATTCTAAGAGCATAACGTTAGTCGCGCAATAAATATGCGACACAAGTTACGGATATGTCGTCGAAAACATCACCTACGTACTGCACGCGTGAATGGTACATCATTATTGCAAATACTAGAAAATTGTGCACCGCGGTTCACGCCGCTTCGTTTTTATTTGTTTGTTTTTGATGCGCAAGGTACTGTGCTTGGTCCCTTACTTTTTCTAATCTATATTAACGATCTGCCGAACTGCGTTTCTTCCTCCATCCAGCTATTTGCCGATGATTGTTTTTTTCCGCGAAATAACATCTGCTAATGATACATGTGCTCTGCAGGTCGATATTAACAGCATCGACCTATGGTGCAAAAAATTGCACATGACCTTAAACGTAAAAAAATGTAAACTCGTGCGCGTTTCTCGCTCATCCTCAAACTTAACTACCTATTATTTAGGTGGTAACGCTCTAGAAGCAGTCGACTCGTATAAGTACCTCGGCATTCACATCACTTCCACTCTTTCTTGGAATACGCACATCGATTACATCGTCAGCAAAGCTAATCGCATGCTCGGATACCTCAAACGCAACTTTCATTCAACCCCCACTAACACGAAGCTGGTTCTCTACACAACTATCGTTCGCTCTCAGCTAGAATATGCATCGTCAATATGGGAGCCAGGCATCGAAATCCTTACAAATCAATTAGAAATGGTTCAGAACAGGTCAGCGCGCTTCATTTTATCAAACTTTCATCGCACCGCCATTGTGTCCATCATGAAATCAAACTTAGGCCTACCTCTACTAACCATCCGTCGCAAACTTGCACGACTCTGTCTTTTTCACAAAATATTTTATCACGATACACTGCATGACGAATTGCTCCTGCCACCCACATACATATCATCGCGTCTTGACCACGGGCACAAAGTTGGCTTAATTTCGTGCAAAACAAAAGTATTCTCCGACTCCTTTATACCACGTACATCTGTGGAGTGGAACCACCTTCCTTCTTCAATTGCGAAAATCAGACAGCCATCATTGTTTCAGTCATCAGTGTCCAATATTTTTCTGTGAACCGTAGTGTTTTAGCACTTGCACTTCAATGTACGATGCCTTCGCCGCATATGTTATCTGGACAGTGTTCTCTTTGCTTTGCACACTTGTGTATTTCATATATTTTTGTGTGTGTTCTGTATTACAGTGGCAAATCCCACTCCCCTCTGTAATGTTTTACCTTGAGGGTATCAATAAAATAAAAAATAAAAATAAATCGGTAGCTCTAAACTCTAAAGATCTATGGCGAAGCAGCATCGGCCGTCCAACAGCCCACTCATTTGCAAGTGAAGCAAGCATTCAGTGCCAATTTGGAGCATCACATATTGCATCCGCCTACCTCATCTTCGGAGCCTATCACTAGCTACTTATAGGCGATAAGGATGAATTAAATTTAAAAGCTCTTGGAAAACTGATATACGGTGCACCAGCACGTCAGGCAATGCAGCAGTCATGTTGCTGCTCCTAAGTTCCATACGTTCCTCCCTAGATACACTGCCATCCTTTGAAAAATGAAGCTGCGGAGAGAGGTAGCGGCGAAGGCAACCTTGTGAAGCTTGTCATTTTGTGGTTTTCAAAAGAACCAAATGGGTACTTTCATCACAGCATCACTCCGCCCTTTAAGGACAACGTGGCAACGACCTGGCAACACTCAAAAGTTTTCGTCGTCTGGCGCACGTATTTTCTACGTACACCAATCCTCTCAGCAGTTTGTCTGCTCACGTCAACGGACGTAGCGTGGATAAAGTGTGCTATCGCATCAGCAGTGAAATAACACCGGGCGAGCGTGCGAAATCCAAACCGCGATATTCTTTGTTTTCCGAGACGTCTCTGACGCACCGCTTATGTGCTCAGGTATTGCTTATTTCTAGAAAACATCAACCTGTCAACTGCAAAGGATACAGGTGCCTGTGGCTGGAGAAACCAGAGGTGGGAAGCAGCGCATCGACGCTTCAAAACAACGCGGTTTCGATATCAAGCGCGCGTTTCTAATCGCGTTGGTAAATAACATGAGGAATCGTATTTTCGCACGAATATATCGTAGATATTGTACACTCAGACCTTCTCGACAACCAAGAGTATTCTAGAACGGTTACCTCTAATCAGGACTACGCGGCCGAAAAGGAGTAATTTGGGCCTACTATTTCCGTTCATAAACAGCACGCCTTTGTAGCAGCTGCCTTCCCGGTGGGCGCTTAAGAGCCCACGATTTCGTTATTGTGTTCTTCTCGAGAGAACCGGGAAGAACGTGGTGAACGCGCCCGATGTTGCCATATCAGAATGCATTATGAATATCCCCTATTTCGCCATCGCGGGACACAGATTTCTATCATATTGCTACGGCACATACGCGAGTGTCTTTCATGGTTGGTCGAAAAGAAGAAGACGACGAAGTGATAACCGAACGCTGGCTGTTCATGCTGTGCACGGTTATGGTGGAGCCTCTAAATACAAGTGATATAGCCTTGTTTGTGCATAACATCGTGGTGGAGGTGTACTATCCCTGACGTCATCATGGAGCTTCGCAGTGGCCGCTTTCTTGAAGCTCCCACGATGGCTTCCGACGAACCGGCGCCACCACCCGCCAATCCGTCTGCCACAACGTACGTCACCGTTCCCACACCACGATATCCCGGCGTGTTCTCGGGCCGTGAAGGCGCAGACGTGGAGGACTGGCTTACTTGGTACGAACGTGTAAGCACCACTAACAGGTGGGATCCCACGCTCCAGCTCGCACTTGTACTGGTCTTGCTTGACGGCCCACCGCGAGCATGGTTCGAAACTAACGAATCCGACATCACAAGCTGGGACAGTTTCAAGCAGAAACTGCGTGGCGTGTTTGGGAACCCATACGGTCGGCAGCTGGCTGCTAAGAAGGAACTGTCCACGCGGGTCCAAACATCAACTGAAACTTACGTTGCCTATATTCTGGACATCTTGGCTCTATGCCACAAGGCCGAAGTCAACATGTCGGCCGCAGATAAGGCAGCTCACATTCTGAAAGGCATCGCTGACGATGCATTCAATCTGCTCGTCTTCACCAATGACGACAAACCTATTTGCTGTCTCTGCCACCGCGTCGGGCACATTTCCCGCTACTGCCGAAGCCGCTGGACTCCATCCTGGAATTCTTTTGCCCCGTATTCTGCTCCAACACGCCGTCCTCACCCGTACCCATCCAATTCACAACACGCCGCCCCTGAAGAATTTCCTGCTCAGCCTCGCTACACCATGCTGCGATATGCGCCCCAACTTTGCCACCCCATCCCGTATCGACCTTCGCCCCTCCCCGATTTAGGAACGCAGCTTAATGGCGATTCTGCGTCGACTATCGGCACCTTAACCGCATTACAAAAGAGGACGTGTACCCCCTGCCACGCATAGATTACGCTCTTGACTGCTTACACGGAGCTCGCTACTTTTCATCAATCGATCTCCGTTCCGGGTATTGGCAGATTGCTTTCGACGATATGAATCGTGAAAAGACAGCCTTTATAACACCTGACGGCCTTTATCGTTACAAAGGCCTTACGGCCTTTGTAACGCCCCTGCCACCCTTGAACGCATGATGGACTCCCTCCTGCGAGGTTTCAAATGGTCCACGTGCTTGTGCTACTTAGCGATGTTATCGTGTTTTCACCAACATTCGAAAGGCACATTGATCGTCTATCAACCATCCTGGACCTTTTTCGTCAAGCCGGGCTCCAGCTCAACTCGGCCGAAAGTCGTTTGGTCGCCGCCAAATCACGGTACTTGGCCATTTAGTCGACGCCAACGGCGTGGAACCAGACCCGGGAAAAATATCCGCCGTCAAGAACTCCCCGGTTCCCCAGTCCACCAAGGGTGTACGCAGCTTTCTCGGGCTGTGTTTGTACTTTCGCCGTTTTTTGTAAAGGATTTTGCGGTCATAGCCAAGCCACTAACGGAGCTTTTGAGACAAGATGTCTGGTTTTCTCAGGGCAAGCAAGAAGCGTCCGCATTCTCCCGCCTCATCAGCCTGCTAACGACGCAGCGGATCCTCACCCACTTTGACCCGTCTGCCCCTACAGGAGTCCGCACCGATGCCAGAGGCTACGGACTCGGCGCAGTATTAGCCCAACGTCAGCGTTGCCACGATCGGGTCATTGCCTACGCTAGCCACCTCCTATCGGCCGCCGAGAGAAACTACTCTGTCACAGAGCGTGAGTGCTTGGCCCTTGTTTGGGTGGTTGCGAAGTCACGTCCCTATTTCCGTAGTTACCAACCACCACGCACTCTGTTGGTTATCTACTCTGAAAGATCCTTCACGACGGCTCGGGCGTTGGGCCCTGCGTTTCCAAGAGTGTTCATATTCAGTCGTGTATAAATCTGGCCGCTTGGATCGCGATGCAGATTGCTTGTCTCATTATCCCGTCGACAACCCTCCCGACCATGATGAGAACACATTCCACTGTATCTTCTCAGTGTCCGACCGCGCTAACCTTGGCGACGAACAATATCGTGACCCTTCCTTGCGAGCGATCATCGAACGCATACAAGCATCGCCTAATCATATCTCCGTCAGAAGACTTCTCGTCCAGAATGGCGTCCTCTACCGACGTAATTTTCGGCCCGAAGGACCTGATTTGCTCGTAGTCGTGCCGAGAGACCTGCGCCGCAGCATACTCGAGGAACTTCATGACGCACCCACTGACGGACACCTCGGTGTATCCCGCACGTACGACCGTGTCCGCCGCCGTTTCTTTCGGCCAGGACTTGCACGCTCTGTCCACCGTTACGTGGCTGCCTGCGAGTCGTGTCAACGTCGCAAATGGCCCGCTTCCAACTGCTGGTCGCCTTCAGTCGATTGACATCCCCGCCCAACCCTTCTTTCGCGTCGGACTCGACCTTCTAGGCCCTTTCCCAACATCAGCCTCCAGCAACAAGTGGGTCGCAGTGGCGACAGATTACGCCACGCGCAATGCGATCACTCGCGCACTATCGACCAGCTGTACCACTGATGTTGCGGCTTTCCTGCTGCGTAACATGATCCTCCCTCACGGTGCTCCGCGACAGCTACTTACTGACTGTAGCCGTATCTTTTTGTCCCAGGTCATCGTCGACATCCTCCGTTCTTGCTCAACTCAACGTAAACTGACCACTTCGTACCACCCACAGACCAACGGCCTCACCGAGCGCCTAAATCGCACCATTACAGACATGTACGTTTCCGACGATCAGCGCAATTGGGACGTGGTGCTTCCTTACAAAACATTTGCCAACAACTCATTTCGCCGTGATACTGCTGGATTTTCGCCTTTCTACCTATTGCACGGATGAGAGCCGGCGTTACCCCTAGATACTATGCACCCTCCATTGACCACTGCTACCACTGAATATTCCCATGAAGCCATTTCACGCACCGATCACGCTCGCCAACTTGCCCGTGTTCGGCTTATTGCGTCACAAAGCAGTCAACAGCGTCGCTACGATGCTCGACATCGAGAGCTATATTTTTCGCCTGGTGAACTTGTGCTCCTCTGCACCCCATGCCGCCGTGTGGGGATCGTCCGGAAAGCTCCTTTCCCGCTATGCTTGGCCGTACGGCGTGCTGCGCCAAGTGACTCCCGTCACCTACGAAATTGCTCCCGTCTCGACCACGACGGCCGATCCCAATTCATCCTGAGACGTCGTCCATGTCTCCCGGCTGAAACCCTACAACTCTGTTTCTGACGACACTTTTTTAGCCACTCCCGGACGGAGCTTCTACCGCCGGGGGTCATGCTTCAGCACATACGTGAGTGTATTGTTTGTGCGTAACAATATGTAGCATCTACAAGATTTTTCTGTACACACCATCGCACACGAAGCGGAAGGCAGAGCAGAAAACTTGACGCATTTGCAAGAATTATTACAGGCGGTGATGGATCAGAAGGAGCTCCAAACCGAAAGACAACGCACGGAATAAAAATTGGCAAAGAGGAGAAGCCTCTGCTTTCCTCAGACTACCGAATGCTTACAATGGGTGTAATTTAGAGTCCCGATGCTTTGATTTTTTCAGAGAGCCTACACGACCGTACTACAGGTTTCCAACTACATTATAGTGAAAGACTTTTCGATACTTCAGTGATTCATTTCAGGAGTTTTACGTCACAAAACCAGGATTTGATGTTGACAGACGCCATAGTGCAGGGCTCCGAAAATTTAGACCACTGGCATCTCTAAACGTCTACACTGCGAAGAAAAGACAATTCGAATAGACGGAGAATATATAAGCAATTTAGGATTTACAGACGACATTGCGCTCTTTAGCAATGACGGAGACGATCTACAAAACATGACTTATGACCTAAACAGGGAAAGTATTAGAATTGGATTAAAAATAAATAGGCAGAAGATCAAAGTTACGCTCAATAGCCTAGCTAAGGAACAGGAATTTAAAATCAACAATGAACCCTTACAATGTGTAAACGAATACGTGTATCTGGGAGAGTAACTAACAGGAACTCCTACCCGTAAAAAGAAATTCTCCGTAGAACAAGGATGGGCTGGACCGCATTCGGACGGCATTACACAAACCTGACTGGAAACACTCCTCTCACTAAAGCAAAAATTATTCAGTCACTGCCCTCTCCCAGTACTAAAGTACGGTGCAGCAACGTGGAGGATAACGAGAAAACTAGAGATGAAACTATGGAACCCGCGACGTGCAATGGAAAGAAAAATTATAGCGGTAAGGCTAAAAGATGAAAAATAGCGGAATGGATCAGAGAACAGACAGGCCTAGCCGATGTTATTATATCAATTAAAAGAAAGAAGTGCACCTCGGCAGGACATGTCATGAGAAGGAAAGATAACAGATGGACATTAAGAGCGCGGAATGGATACCAAGACAGGGAAAACGCAACAGACGCAGGCAGAAGGCTCGACGGAGCGATGAATTTAGAGTTGGCGGGCGTAAAGTGGAACCAACTCGCTCAGGATAGGGTGGATTGGAAATCGTTGGGAGGGGCCTTCGTCATGCAGGGGACCTAAACAGGCTGATGATGATGATGATGATAAGGTTGTTTTACGCCCACTCACATCACACAGTACACGGGCCTCAACATTTGGCCTCCTTCCAAATATCTGAGCCTAATTTAACGTCAATTGCCTTTGCTAAATGCCTTTGCATCAATTGGATATCCGTTAGGTGCATTGACAAGTGGTTCGGTGAAAGTATAGGTATTGGTGAGGCTACTTAAAAATATGAAACCACATATCCGCAAGCACTGACTGCCTGTGCAAAATTAGAGAATACGTGTCCAGGACGAGCCTATATGCGAATTCTTTTTTTTAAAGCATAATTCAGTGGAATATATTGTCGTGTTAGCAGGTCTGCAGTGCAAAAGAAGATATATTTATTGCATGCTTGTAAGGCGCCTGCCATAGCAGTTTTGGGCTAGGCCGTAATATTTCTGAATAAGGGAAAATAAATAAAGCGGGAGCATTCCGTATTTCTCACTTGGTGGGTTTTATGGTGCAGCACCTAATACCTACCGTGCCGGACCAACGCGTTTTGAGTTCTAGTGTTAATTGTTGCCATATATGCTCTCCAGCTATTGTGTTTCATTTCCTGATGAAAATGAGATCTGTTTTACGTGGCTGACTTTCGCAAAAAACAATGTATTAGATTGCACTGTGGGAAGCTAAAGTGCATATAGATCTAGTGAATGCTTCTGATACCGGTACTTCTGTGTGCAGGAAATCTGTGTCCTGCACAAGTGCAATTACTCCTCCAATTATAATGCAAGGAACAGGTATGCAAAACAAGGACAGATGGGAAGAGGAGCGGACAACACGAACGCCCTGTCTACTTCTCTTCCCCTATATCCGTGTATGTCTGTTATTTAAATTCTTGCCAACTAGCAGCTTTCTATCATTTTGCAGTCAACTATTACTCATTTATGATAATGTATGCTTGTGGAAAACACTACTCACCTTCCCTTATATTTGACCAATAAATTCTAACCTCTCTGTCTCTGTCCTCACGCAGAAATTCGTCTGTGAAGGGCGCCAAGCACAGCAGAAATACACTCAAAACATCCCATCTGTCATGTAAATCCAGTCGAAAAATTGCTGTTTCCCTCCTTGGGTGGGGCCGCCAACTTGTACAAGGAGATATGGAAATAAATTAGCCAATTATATTAACATTTCTTTGGCAAAACCATAGTCTTCGAAGAGAATGACCTGGGAGTCTTCATCTACTATCCAAATATTAGTACTCATTCAAGTGAAACGCGGCACTAGACGAAAAACAGGCCGCGTCTCTGCTCCATAACAGCAATCTCGCCATGGAGTAACGATGTTCGGAAAGGATTGTAAAAGACCCCATTGTTAATTAACAGGACATGTCTGCTTATTGAATACGTAAGTTCAATAAAAACGCTGGCGAATTTTTCGCATCAGGCCGGAATGCGCACAGGAATGCAAAGGAAATCGTGAACGGAGAATGTCACAACACGGTGAGCCGAGTCGCAGATATTCTTATGCGCATACAGGGTGATGTCAGTTTTCGCGTGGGCGCCGAAACGTCAGTCCGAGAGGCAAGACATAAATTGTACGGCAAATCAACATGGCAAAGGTACTGAATACCATGACGCTTCCGTGTACTAGAACAAAACTGGTGAGCGGTATAGAAAGGACAATTTAGGGAAGTCGGTGAGGGAATTGCACGGCCTCACATAAGGGCATGTCAAAAAGGTCGAAACACTATCTTAGTTGGTGTGATCGTAGATTCTGATCATGCCAATTAATTCTATTGACTACAGTGAAAACGTTCTGTTAATCTGTTGGTCAGCGCATGAAAGCTGGACTTGTAAATGGCCTTTGACGCGCACGGAGCTCCCATAACAGCAAAAAAAAATACAATGCTCTCCAGTGGCCGATGTAGATAATGCGCAGAACTTCATGGCGCGCAAACACGTGCTTCATGCCTCTACCCGACGAATTCCTAAAAAAGAAAGTTAAACATGTCCGCTCCGAAGCTGGGGCGTGTTTAATGGGAAATCTGCAAAATGGAACAGTGGGAATTCGGTCGGATGCTCTAGAAATGTGCGCCCGCCCAGCTAGCATACAAAGGATTTAAGACATCTTCGAGACGTATATGCGACACGTTAACGACGTCTCAGAGACGGCACGCGTAAGAAGTTTTGGTCTAGAAGACGTCGCATATCTCGTCTAATGTCCGTCTTGTTGCACATAAACGAGACGTTTCCTGAACGTCTTTGAAACGTCATCAAAAACCTGGTCTCTTCGACGGCTTGGGGGAGCCTCCAATAATCCCATTTACTGGGATTTTTGAATCCGTTTAAAGACTTACCAAAGACGTCATCAAAAAGCTGGTATTTTCGACGGCTTGGGGGAGCCTTCAATAATCCCATTTATCGGGATTTCTGAACCTGCTTAAAGACTTACCAAAGACGTCATCAAAGATCTGTTCCTGAAACGTCAGCCGTAATCTGAAAAAGAAGCAGGAATAGTGTTCGGGAACGGGGCACGCCCACCAAAATTTTGATCTGGTTACCACCCTCACAATGTAAGCTAAAGCCTTAGGGGTGAAAATAACCACAAAACATTTTTTGCACCCCTCAGGCGTTAACTCTGTGGTTCTGAAGGTGTCAACGGGATCATAATTTAGGGGGGCACCCCCATCCGCGGACGCAGTCCCTGCCTTTGTGGTAGTAGCTGCGACCTGCTATGTTACCAGCTGCACCATAATCTTTTCGGTGCTGCAGAGTGGGGGGTAGTGCCAGCAGAATACTTTCGTAGTTACGTCCTAGGAAGAAGTCTGGCATCGCACTTGCCTGGAACTCTTTTTTTTTGTGGTTAAAGGCATCAGCACTGAGTGCAACAGAGGAAAAATAGTGCAGTAAGGTAGGTACAGACTTTTTTTTTTTTATTTCAAAGTACCTTACATGGCCACATGGGCATTGAGTAAGGGGGGCTTCACAGAACTTGTATAAACCAAAGGTATATAGACAAAGTAAATGACGTAATCAAAAAAAAGACAAGTGAAAAGCACAGCATTAGCAAACAAGTAATACAAAAAATGCTATAAAAGGTGAAATTATACAAGAACGATGCACAGAAGCTAACATCAAAAAGTGAGATACAAGTTACGTAGTATAATATAGTGCATAATAAATTACACAGAAAATACAAGTGATACAATGTATATTATGGCGTAACGAAAAAAAGAAAAAAAGAATGGAAAAAAAGGGGGAAAAAAAGGGGGGGGTGTATGAAGGGAGGACTACAACTTCAAGGCTATCGCACATGTAACTGCGCGAGCACTGGATGACCACTGAGTACACTAATCACAACATTAGATAAGTTAGTCAGACCATGGTGATATGCGTGTTAAGCGAAAAAGAAGTGATTTGATTCGAGATGACGGTAAACATGAGATGCAATAATGTGTTCCATCATCTTACAACAAATGCACGTTAATGAAATGGGTCGATAATTTTCAACTCTATTTTTGTCGCCATTTTTAAAGATGGGTACAACTTTGGCGGTTTTCCAATCGGTGGGAATCTGAGCAGTGTTTAGAGATTGCTGGAAAATGTGGAATAGAATCTTGCTAGAAACCGGGACCGTGTTCTTTAGAATTTTGGAGTTAATATTATCTATACCTGCCGTAGTGGATAGTTTAAGATTATCAATTAGGTGCGCGATACCATCGATTGAAATGTCTATGGGTGTCATGTATTGGTAGTCACAGTCAGTGACCACGGGCAGATCATCTAAGCTTTCTTTTGTGAATATGGATGAAAAGAAATGATTGAAAGCAGATGAACACTCACTGTCAGGAAGAGGAGCAACAAGGCTTCTCAACAAGGCTTCCTCAGACTTAGCATTTAAGTCAAAATTGGCTGTCATGAATACAAAAATCAATCTAGCATGTAATTTGTAGAGTATGAAGCAAATCTACCAAAAAATAGTAATGACATATCTTTCTACAGTGAAGGATAGACAGTTTCATGGCAAGCCGCCTAGCAAGGAGGCCTCTGTGCCAATGATCACGCAGTCGAAACACTGCTGCATCATCATTTTATTGAGAAACTAACTTGTGCAAGCTAAAAAAGAAGAAAATGAGAAATGGCAGAAAAAGAAAACCACAAATATTCAAAAGCAACTGCAGAAGAAATACTTTAAATATATTTGGAACTTATTAACCACTAGAGGCTTACAAAGGAGCACTCACACAATAATCAACAGCCAAACGACTATGCGCTTTTCATTCACCATGAGGGCAGCGCATCCGGTTATATTAGCAGAGACAGAACAATGGATGACTGTGTGATAGCCGCCTTAAATCACGTTATGCAGTATCTTCACCGCATAAAATCAAGGAATATAAACACAAGAACTCAAATATTACTCAGACATCAAAGTCAAAATTTGTCTAGGATATCAGCTGATGTAATGAGGCAAACTTTAAAAGACAACCAAAAACATCAATCAAGTGTCAACGAATATTGACCAAAGTGATCTTCAAAGAAATTAGCGCATGAAATATTAACAAAATCGGTATAATGAGCAACGTCGCAATGCAGTGCACAATCTCTCACAGCGAGCAACCTTACATCGAAGCAACCTCCATTTCATAATGAAGCTACATACGTGCTCGAAAGTGAATAGAGTGGAGACAGCGTTGAGGCGACGAAAAAGAAAAAAAAGGAGCAATATTCTCAATTACATCTACAAAATACAGATGCGGCTCTCTACAAAGCACTGTATTACGCACATATATGCAAATCTGACATGAACGGAGATCAAACTGGCAAGCATCAGTTGGAAGCCAAAAAAGAAAAAAAAAAGATTTTGGCACCCAGCACATGAAGCTATTCCTAAAAGGGACTTCAAATAACCATCAGGTCTACATGTGCAGGATTAAACTGAGAGTCTTCGAATTTCGCCCTGTTTCACATTTAAGAAAAACACTGTTACCTTACACCTAGTCATTAAACAAAACACTCCGAACAGCCAACTCCTTTGAGAATGCAACCTTCACCAAACGCGCAACCAGTTCACGTTTGCGCTCATCAAAAACTAGTTGTAGTGTCGAGGCTTAGTGAAGCTGGTGAATACGATGCTACTGGCATCATATGACACGCTGAAACCGCCGTCGCGGAAATGCTTTCAATGTGGAACCTCGGTGGGGCCGTGGTAGAATGCAGTTGGTGCCCCATCAGGTTATCCGTACAACCGCCGATTAAACCGAATGTATTCCTGCAAACGAAAAAAAAATGGGGCGGCTATTTTCTATAAAGCTGTTCTACAACTGTGCTTTGAGGAACGAAATTTGAAATGCATCTCTGTCATTGACTGCGCCCTTTACAGGAAGTGTTCATAATATCCTGCAACTTGCATTAGATAAGCACTCGAAATGAATCTTCCTCGAGTGCCTGGTACTTCTGCACTGCTGCCTGCACCATAATATATATATATATATATATATATATATATATATATATATATATATATATATATATTTAACGAAGCAACAAACTATGAAGCCTAGGAAAACACAGGAGGAGTTATTGGGGTTCTTAATTGTAATATTATACTTGTGGAGTAAGTAGAAAGGAATTTAGGCGGACTAAAAGGCAAACCTACCTTCTGTGGGAACCGAACCCACGACCTTCGGATAACGCGTCCGATGCTCTACTGCTGAGCTACGAAGGCGGTCGTCTCCCCCCCCCCCCCCTTGTCCCTTTTATCGGGTATATGTGCACATACAATCTAACACTCCCAGGATTGTATGTACCTATGTACATATATACGAAGGTCAGCGAGCTCCGCCGAAGCTTGGACGCTCGTGCTAGATGCCCAGCGATGATGAGAAGGAAGAGAAGAAGTCAGGATACAACAGGCAGCCTGCGGCAAAGGCGCTGTGTCTATGTCTCTCTCATTTACAATATACAGTGGTGTTCGGGCCCTCTCCGCAGGAAACTTGATGCATCTGCTGATGCTACCACTGCCGAATAGTATGACACTCGTGAAACTGCACATTACTGATTCGTAGTTTATTTTGCACGCATTCCCATACACAGTATGTAGAAATCGCGTGACACACATGCACCACACTTAGACTGTGAGAAAATTCTTCGAGGCGTGCTTACGTGCTCAACGCGCACCCGGTATGAAATGGTCCCTGCAACACTTGCTGATCGCACTGAGCAGACGGTGCCAATCAGTTGGTGAGGCTTCTGGGAACGTGTGAGCCAAATATTATTGTGCTGCAAGCAGCAGTAGATTTGCAGTTTCATTTTAAATACATAATGCAATCGCCTGCTATTGTTCCAACAATTGACGTCACTAGCAGCACCGACCCACGACTTGCCTGCTCTTTTTTAAACAAGTAACGTCACTGGCGCCAACGACTAGGTCCCTTCGCTCACTTCGGTGTTTTTAAAGACTGACACTCAGATTGCCTTTATTTCTTTAATGCAAAATGAACAAATATATATAGGCAAATGAGTTCTGCGGTAACCCGCAAGGTGGGGTAACGTTTGCCTTGTGCTACAAAACGGGTGGATGCTAATTTTCCCTTTCATGAACAAATATATAATTGCAGACTACCTTTCCGTGACCGTAAGTTCAGCCAGTGATATATCTGCCTCGAGCAAAGTAGTCGGCGGCCTAGTGACATTTCTTGGAACGAAGAGCAATGTGAATTACAGTTGTGTTTGAAGCCAAATAAAAAATTCCCTGGTGCACGCAGCTCAATAATACTTGGCTCACACGTTCACAGCAACCTCCACGACTGTTAGACATCGTTTGCCATCGAGATTGCAAATGTCGCAGGGCTCCTTTAGTAAATGGGACCCTCAAGGTCGCGCGATCTACGGGCACAGTGACTGCACACCACAACTGTGCATAGCATCAACAAATTTTCGCTGTGGCTTCGATTTCGCCTGCACAAAACTGCCTTCCATGGCCAGGTAATAGTGAATTTAGTACAATGAAACGAAATATGGCTCATTTGGGGTAGCGAGTATGTCGCGGGGTAGGCGGAAAACGTCAAACGTTCCGCTGAAAACTGTTGAAAGGCACCGCGGCTTTGATTTCACGAGATAGGTATAGGCACGCACCGCTAGATCCCGGCACCGGACAAGCTGGCGGCGCCCGTAATAAATAATAAAAATAAACAAAATACGTCCAAACGTTCATGTATAGGTCGTCGTAACACGCCGCTCACATATAGCCCGACGTACTAATTTAGTTCTTTGTTCGTCGCCTTATCATCTCTGTCCTGCGCTATCAGCCCAGCAACCTGGTTCAAGTCTTCACTCCCCAGTCCGTACCACGTGAAACACTGGACAGCTTACGGCATACCAAAAATCTACTGTGCACAACAGCGTCCCTGTAACACTACTGTGATCCAGATAACAAACAGGTCGTGTAATTGTTTTGGTATATTGCGGTCTGCAAGAATAACGAACCCCAAAATGTAGAAAACCGCAACAGCGTGGACAATGAGAAATAATAATAACGAACATTCGCAAACGAGTCACATGCCTCTGACAAAGTTTAAATATGACCGAGAACGAGCACAACGACACTCATGCTCATATGAATGCTGAGCTGCGAGAAGTCATTCCACCACCGTAAGACGTCATGATTGCCTGCGGCAGTTCTGCTGACATGCCACAACAAACAGTGCGCGATTTTCACATCCACATCACATGCACGTAAATTTCGCAGCCCTGAACTGAAATCTCACGACTGCAATGCCACAGTGAAATGACGCGTGGCAACGGTTGCCCTACAACGCGCGATATCACATGCATGTATTCTTCTGTGTAAGACACGAGTAAATTACTACTATCCGACATTGTTGTACATGCGCTGCACTCGCTACCCGTAACGACCAAATGACAGGATGGTGGGAACGAAGCCAATGCACTTCCTTACTCACTAATCAGGCTGAAGACGCACATAGACCTAAGAAAGTTTCAGAATGCAATCATACACGATGATCTGAATAATAAAACCACAGTTGCGTTGCTTTGCATTTAATGCGTCAACTGTCTTAGAGCTTCCATAGCATTAATGCTCCTTGTATCTGTCACAGACCGATTCGCCCTATCCACGGAACACATGAGTGATCTCACCAGCATCATGCTAAGCCATCAAATGTGGTACTTACATTTATTTCCGGCGAGACGTAGTTATTGGTGTTACGGGATCCAGTCACAGAAGCGCCGGAATTGAACCAGGGTTAACATAAGCAGGAAAGTAGAAAGAACATAATGCCACCACACAAACAAGCGCAGCAGTTGCAGCACGCTAACGGAATTTTCGCCAGAAACGAAGGAAGAGCCTGCCGCCAACAACTTGACCGCACTGACTCCACCACCAACCACGCATACGAGCTTGGCTGCCTTTGCTTCGCGTCTCCGCGTGTTTGCGCCAGCCTGCGCCCTCTCGCCTCATCTCCCCGGCGACCGGCAAGAAGAAGACAGACATTCCGGCGCCTCCCTCCCGGCCCCATTGCAGCTGGCGACATCTCGGCACCGTGCATTTTGCCGATGCCCGCCCGCCGACGCTTTGGGGAGGGAGGGGGGGGGGGCGGTATTCTTCCACGTCTGCTTACCGTCTTGCGTAGGACGTTTCGAAGACGGATTCATTGTCCCTTTGATGTCGCTCCCCCTTATTTCGTGCTGGCTGACGTCTTTGAGACGTCAGCCACGCGAACCAAGACGTTAATCCCCCAATAAGACGACTTTTTGATCTTGTGTGCTAGCTGGGCTTGGCATGTAGGTATCCACAGGAATCCGGTGACACTGCGCAGGAATGCTTACATTTATCATGAGACAAGGTTTTAAACGTGCTGAATCCCTCCGCAAACTTGACAGAAACCAGATGTCTTTTTTTCTTTAAAATGTGACCAAACCATACAAGGAAAACGGCGCCGAAACAACGATAATGCAAGCGGAAGTTGCAGCCTAGGTGAAGAGGCGTGAAAGCTAATGCAATGCGAAACGGGAAGCCCAAAGCATTGGATCGCGCTATGAAGCGGTTCTGTTACTGCCAAATAAGAGTGGAGTAAAATAAAGACGATCACATTTCCAGAGCAACTGAATATCTGCCAGCTGCAAAGTGTAAAGGTGTGCTGTGCAATATACGGGGCATTCTGTATCCCCTGAATATCTGGATTGTGCCTTGGTGTTCGCGCGGACATTGAGAGTTGGGAACCCTGTGATGAAGGTTCATTTTCCTCGTAATTCAAGCAGAGTTACAGTGTTGCGACAAAGAGAGGCGAGGCCGTGACAGTCAAGACGAGGCCCAGCTCCGAGACGACAGGCGATCCCCATCGAATGGCTGACAATGCCAGATCTGTAGCCTACATATCTACCTCTTGAATTACAGCCTGTACAGAAGAGAGGGCCTCCCAGCGATCCAGTACCCCTGTGCTACGATCAGGAGGTCTTGAGGTGTTCCATATATGCTTCACACACGACAGCCTGGGTCTGTGGGAAGTTCGAAAGGCTCAACCAAAGTATTTTAAGGGTACATTGGCGCAGTAGTTTGTACGAGACAGCATGTGCACTATAAGGTGCAGACAGCCAAATAACTGCTCCATGGAGAAAATCAGGTTAGGACGTGGCATCGCCTTGTGTGCCCTTCTGGCACTCTTGATGTATGGAAATGATGACACATGCGAGTTTCTGCAATCTTCAACACTTCTTGCCGGGACAGAAATGCTGAACCTGCAGGTGCACTCGGCTTTGAAAGAAGGTTTGTGTCGTTTGCGTGCGACGGGGAGGAGGAATACGAGAGTTAGCATGACAGAGGGTAAACCATGCATAGCCACATAAAGAGTGTATAGGAAGCAGGCAAGAAAGACAAGCGAGGATGAGGCAGAGGGAGAGGAAGAGGGTAAGGCAAACCGTAACTGTACCATGGCGTAACAGTAAATGGGAAAGTGTAGTTGAGGGTGTGACATAATGTGACAGGGAGGAATAGGAAGTTAGGAAGGAAGAGGGCAAACAAGGCATGCCCATGAATAGTAAGTTACAGCAAGGTAGTGCAAAAGAGAAGTTACGGTGAGGATGGGGAAGGGGAAGCTAACCAGCTCCACTTTTCAAAAGGCTTGCGCCCCTAAGTGCAAGCTACCTAACATCTAGGGCAAGGAGTCTACATTTCTTTTTTCAGCCGAAGCGACTTCGAATGAGGTCAGCTGTTCGCACTCTTTCGAGCACTTGCAGTAGCCGGTTGAGATGGCCATATATTCTGGATGAAAATGCCACATCATCCAAGTAGGCACGGTAGCTTTGCCACTTTAGGTCGGCTAAAGTGGCAAAGCTCATTTTGAAGTTGCCGGAGAACACAGCAAAGATGAAACGGAAGTGCCCGGAACTCGAAGAGAGGCAGAGACACTCGCAGAGTCCTACTCATCAAATTCTCTCTTCTAGTGACTGCTCTGAAATGGAGAGGAGGAAAATACTTGGCTCGTTGAGATTCGGTAGCGGGAAGGCTGAGTGTGCGGAAACAAAACCGTTTTATAGGTGACGTTCTCGAGCTTTCTGCAGACCAAACGGAAAGAAGAATGGCGAACGTTATCGGGCCCCACAAGAGAGACAGGTGCGTCTGCCACCAAACCTGCGGCTTCTTTGTTGACTCAAGAAGGGGCTTACTCCGGTAAGACGTACTCGAAGACGTACTCCGATATGTCTTCGAAGTGTGGTTGTTCTGGCGACCATCACCACGGCATCGACCTGAGGGATGACACTGTGTCGGCCAACGCGTTCCCGCGATGTGCTATATTGATGGTACTTGGTTTTTACTGCTACCTGTGGTCAAATAGCACCGTTACAGATGCGCTGACAGTGACTAGAGGCCAGTTGCATTTCTTTTCTGCCAGTTACAGATGTGTTAGCAGAATATTGTAACGACGCGTTATTAACGAGGACGAGGAGCAGCACAAGCACATGTTGTTGTTGTGGCCTCTATAGTTGGCATATACCAAACGATCTGTCATCCAAAAGAGAACAGAACGTCGTCTTTGTCACCGCGATCAGCCTGAAAGCGAGTTCAACTTCAACTTTGTCTGCGTTGGCACCCGCGGAAGTATAGCTGTTCCAATTGCGCCCCCTTAAACATCATCGTCCCGATGATAGAAGCGTGCTCAACCGCGACAAAAGAACGACTGCGTAGTGTTGTCAAGCTTCATACGAAGCACGTGCACGACTTCGTGCATGTTCCGTCGGTGGTTTGAGCAGTGTGAACTGTCGGGAAGGACTTCGTACTTTACGTCACTGATGCGTCGGATAACTACGTAAGGTCCAAAGTATGTGCGCAGGAATTTTTCAAAGAGCCCACGCCAACGAATAGGTGTTCAGATCCGGACTCTCTCGCCTACGTTGTACGTTAAGGGTCTGTGGCGAAGATGATAGCACCTAGCGTCAGTGTCCTGTTGCTCGTGGATCCGCAGGAGCGCAAGCTGCCTAACTTCTTCCGCTCCCTGGGAGATTTCTTCAGCATTCGTCTCGTCACCAAGTTCATGGGGAAGCATTGCGTCTAATGTTGTCGTAACCTCAGGCTGTAAACGAGTGGTTTTTTGACGTGCCGTGTTGTATGCGAAAGTGACATACGGTAAAATGTCGTTCCGGTTCTTGTGATCTGCGTCTACGTACATGCTTCTCATGCCAGCCAGTGTTATGTTGAGTCGATCTATGGGTGGTAGGCCCTCGTCTTCCGGTGGGCTGTGCCACTCAGCCGTAGAACGTTGTCCAAAAACTACGCCATGAACACTGTGTCCCTGTCTGTGATCACTACAGCAGGAGCGCCATGCCTTAAAGGGCCACTAAACAGGCTCCTACTTTTTTTCAAAGCCGCCCAAACAAGCTAACTCAATCATAGAGAAGGTTGCGGCGATCACATTCTGCGAATATGACAGCGCTGCGCGCCGCACAGACGCCGTATTTCAAAAAACAATTCGCGCGCTTCTTTCCGGCGACTGACCAGTCGCGCTCGCATCCTAGGTGTCTTAAATCTTCTTAAAGTTCTTAAATCTTCTTACGAGCCTGGTGGCGCACATGTCACTGCCGTTTCGTTAATGGGATGTAAGGGCTCCGTCTACTGACCAGAGGGCGCTACGTAGCTATCGTCGGGCGGCTCAGTCGCGCACGGTGGAAACCGAGGCGACAGCGACGCCCGTTTCTTCGCTACTTTCCGGGCGTGCTGCGAACCACACGAACGCTGGCGGCGTCGTCCGCAGGTTTGGAGCGAGCGTCTCAAAGGAAATAAAAAATGAAAGAAGGTGGGACGGGCGGTCACTGCTGCTATAGAGTTGGAGACCCGCATCGCGTTCGCGTATTTTCCTGTCACAGTCTGCCCAAATTTGCTTCTTCTCTCCGCCAGGCAGTGCATTCTGGCGCTGATGTCGCACGTGGAAAACTCGGCTGCACAGAGGCTATACGGAAATTGGTTTGGCACAACATGACTGCATGACGATCATAAATGACAGGTCATGACATGAAAATCGTGACATGCATGTCATTACCGGCATGATCTACATTCCACTCGATGATGCACATAATTCTCGATGATGCACATCATTCTCGATGATGCACATCATTCGATGATGATGCACACCATTCGCGCCAGCTTTCCAAAGCATCTTACGCTGCCGGGATGCTGACTGCGAATGGACGAACGTTATTGGGCCCCACAAGACAGACAGGTGCGTCTGCCACCAAACCTGCGGCTTCTTTGCTGACTGAAGAAGGGGCTTATTCCGGTAAGACGTACTCGAAGACGTACTCTGGTATGTCTTCGAAGTGTGGTTGTTCTGGCGACAATCACCACGGCAACGACCTGAGCGACGAGACTGTGTCGGCCTACGCGTTCCCGCGATGTGCTATAGTGATGTTTCTTGGTTTTTACTGCTAACTGTGGTCAAATAGCACCGTTACAGATGTGCTGACAGTGACTAGAAGGCAGTTGCATTTCTGTTCTGCCAGTTGCAAATGCGTTAGCAGAATATTGTAACGACACGTTATTAACGAGGACGAGGAGCAGCACAAGCAAATGTTGTTGTGGCCTCTATAGTTGGCACGTAACAAACTATCCGTCGTCCAAAATAGAGCAGAACGTCGTCTTCGTCGCCGCGATCAGCCTTAAAGCGAGTTCAACTTCAACTTTGTCTGCGTTGGCATCCGCGGAAGTATAGTTGTTCCAATTGCTCCCCCTTAAAAATCATCGTCCCGATGATAGAAGCGTGCTCAACCGCGACAAAAGAACGACTGCGTAGCGTTGTCAAGCTTCACAATACGGCTTCATACGAAGCACGTGCACGACTTCGTGCAAGTTCAGTCGGTGGATTGAGCAGTGTGAGCTGTCGGGAAAAACTTCGTACTTTACGTCACTGATGCGTCGGATAACTACGTAAGGTCCGAAGTATGTGCGCAGGAGTTTTTCAAAGAGCCCACGCCGACGAATAGGTGTTCAGATCCGGACTTCTGTCGCCTACGTTGTACGTTACGTGTCTGTGGCGAAGATGATAGCACCTAGGGTCAGTGTCCGGTTGCTCGTAGATCCGCAGGAGCGCAAGCTGCCTAACTTCTTCCGCTCGCTGGGAGATTTCTTCAGTAATCGTCTCGTTGTCATCAAGTTCATGGGGAAGCATTGCGTCTAATGTTGTCGCAACCTCAGGCTGTAAACGAGTGGTTTCTTGACGAGCCGTGTTGTATGCGAAAGTGAACATACGGTAAAATGTCGTTCCAGTTCTTGTGATCTGCGTCTACGTACATGCTTATCATGCCAGCCAGTGGTTCTGTTGAGTCGCTCCATGGGTGGTAGGCCCTTGTCTTCCGGTGGGCTGTGCCACTCAGCCGTAGAACGTTGTCAAAAAACCTCGCCATGAACACTGCGTCCCTGTCTGTGATCACTGCGGCAGGAGCGCCATGCCTTAAGACGATGGCTTCCGAAAAAAATCGTACCGCCTCGTCTGCTGTTCCCCGTCTAAGAGCACCTGTCTTCGTGTATCTTTTAAGGCAATCCGCTGCGACAATGACCCCCTTATTGCCAGTAGCAGACACTGGAAAGGGCCCCAGAATGTCCATGCCTACTTGTTCAAAGGAAGTGGATGGTCCTCGCACAGGGTTCAATAACCCGGCTGGCCTGACGGATGGTGGTTTGCGGCGCTGACAGTCGAAGCATGTATGAACGTAACGTTTCACGATAGCAGCAAGTCTTGGCCAGTAGTATTTCTGCTGAATTCGTGCCATTGTGCGACTGTAGCGCAAGTGCCCAACCGTCGGCTCGTTGTCGCAGGCGTGTAAGATCTAATTTCGAAGTGGTGATGGTACAATTAGCAAGTAGTTGCAGCCACTAGGTGGAAATTCTTGTTATGTAGTACACTGTGGCGCAAGCCGTAAGAAGCCAATCTTCTTGCGAATAACTTTGGCGCTTTGTTGGTTCGGCCTGCCAGGTAACCAATAAGCGGTAGCAATTCAAGGTCGTCTCGTTGCTGGCGTGGAAGATTGGCAGTGGCCACGATTCCCAGAAAAGCGGTGTCGTCATCATCTTGCGCTACCGTCTTAACAGAACACCGAGAAAGGCAGTGGCATCCGCGTTCCGCTTTCCCGACTTGTATGTGACAGCTGAAGTCGAACTCTTCGAGTCGAAGATTCCAGCGTTCGAGACGACCGGATCTATCTTTCAGATTCAGGAGCCAGCAGAGCGACTGGTGATTGGTAACAACTGTGAACCGCCGACTGTAGAAATATGGACGAAACTTTAGAACTGCCCAAACCAGGGCGAGGCATTCTTTTTCAGTCTGGGGTGGTTAGCCCCCGTTAGGGACAGCGCCCTGTTGGCGTAAGCGATCACCACTTTGCTGTCGTCCTGCCACTGTAGGAGCACCGAACCTAGGCTGATATTACTAGCGCCTATATGCACTATCGTCGGGGCGTCTTCATCGAAGTGCGCTACCACAAGAGGCGTTTACATGCGTTTTCGGAGCTCGCGAAAAGCCCGCTCCTGGTCTTTGCTGCACTTGAAAGGTGTGTCTTGCCTGGTAAGCTGTGTTAAGGGCCATGGGATGCGCGAGGAATCCGCAATAAATCGTCGGTAGTATGCACAGAGGCCCAGAAAATGTCGTACGGCGTTCTTGTCTGATGGGGTCGGAAAGTTAGAGACTGCAGCAATTTTTCTGGGATGAGGTCGGACTCCATGCCTGCTGACGTCGTGGCCAAGAAACTGAAGCTCTCCGCAACTAAAATGGCACTTTTCAGGCTTTAAGGTCAACCGGCAGAGTGTATCGCTTCAAAAACTGTTTTCAGTCGCTGTAAGTGTTCGTCGAACGTTGCCGAGAAGACAATGACGCCATCTAATTACAGCAGGCATGTTTGCCACTTGAGTACGGACAGCAGAGTGTCCATTAGACGCTGAAATGTCGCTGGCGCCGAACACAACACGTAGGGGAAAGCTTGAAATTCATAAGGTGCCGTGGGGTGTCACGAATTCGGTTTTTCTCACAGTCTCTCGCGTCCACCTCAATCTGCCAATAGCCACTTTTTAGGTCCATCGACGAAAGGTAACGTGTGTTTCGGCACCTTTCCAAGGAGTCATCAAAACACGGCAGTGGTTAAACGTCCTTTTTTGTGACCTGATTGAGCTTCCGATAGTCGATGCAGAAGCTCATTGCTACCGTCCTTCTCTTTCACCACAACTACAGGGGGTGCCATTGAAACTATACTGCCGCGGGTATGTGTCAACGCAGTAGGGGCAATACCGATAGACGTGCCCTACATGGCCGCAATGGTAGCACACTGGTCGGCAGTCAAAGGTGCGCCAGACATCGATTTTCCGACGCTGGTAGTTTGGGATCAACTCTCAAGGGAATCGTGGAGTGGCTTGAGCATGTCGAAGATACCGCGTTGTTTGCACTGGCGCCATGATGGGTGGAGTCGCCAATGTACTGTACCGGCTCTGCTTGCAGCGTAGGCGACGGCCCAGTTCAGGTTGTCAGCTCCGCTGAAGTTGCGTCGATTGGCCGGCTAACTGCCTCCGCATATGTGAGGCGCCGCGGCACGTTACCGCCCTCTGCCAATGCAAATCCACGTTGGACTTCTTCGCGGACCACTTCAGCTACAAGAGATAAAGATGATGCCGGCTCCGCAGGTGCAATAGCAAATCCGAGTTGCCGAAGCTCTTTTCGCACATCCTCTTTTACAACTTCACGCAGCAACCTGTCGTTACCCGCAGTCAGTGCGCAAGTGCTCGCCACCGAGTAGCTGTCATGCTGGCGGTGTCGTTGCCGTAGTGCCGGTTCAGTGGCCGCAGCCTCTTTTGCAAACTCTGCTACTGTTGTTGGATTTCTCACTAGCCCGGGAAACAGTTATTCTTTCACGCCCCGTAAGAGATACCGCAGGTTTGTTTCCTCAGAATCTCGGGGTCCGCCCTTCGGAAAAGACGGGACGTGTCTTCCGCGAACATAGCAACGCTCTCATTGGGTTTTAAATGCGAAGCATTTCTTAGCGAACTTCGGCGAGTTTGAGCGTATCTATCTATCTATCTATCTATCTATCTATCTATCTATCTATCTATCTATCTATCTATCTATCTATCTATCTATCTAGCCGCCTACGATTTTGTGCTCTCCTGGCCGTTTCGCTAATCGGATGTTTACGAAAATTGGTATGCCACATCATGACTACATGACGAACATAAATGACAGGTCATAACATGAAAAGTCATGATATGCATGTCATGAGCGACATGATTTACATGCCACGGTCTTAGTGCTCTCCTGGCCGTTTCGCTAATTGGATGTATGCGAAAATTGGTATGGCGCAACATGACTGCCTGCCGCACATAAATGGCAGATCATAACATGAAAATCATGATATGCATGTCATGAGTGGCATGATTTACATGCCACGGTCTTAGTGCTCTCCTGGCCGTTTCGCTAATGGGATGTATCCGAAAATTGGTATGGCACAACACTGACTGCCTGACGAACATAAATGGCAGGTCATAACATGAAAATCCCGACATGCATGTCATGAGCGGCATGATTTACATGTCACAGTCTTGGTGCTCTCCTGGTCGTCTCGTTAGTGGGATGTTACAAAAATTGGTACGCTACAATATGACTGCATGACGAACATAAATGACAGGTCATAACATGAAAATCATGACATGCATGTCATGAATGACATGATTTACATGCCACGCGTTTCCTTAATGGGACGTATGCGCATATTGGCATGCCACAACATGACTGCATCACAAACATAAATGACAGGTCATAACACGAAAATCATGACATGCATGTCATGAGTGACATGATTTACATGCGACGGTCTTGGTGCTCTCCTGGCCGTTTCGTTAAGGATGTATACGAAAATTGGTGTGCCACAACATGACTGCATGGCGAACATGACTGACAGGTCACAACATGAAAGTCATGATATGCATGTCATAATTTACATGCCACACGTTTCATTAACGGGACGTATACGAAAATTGGCATGCCACAAGATGACTGCATCATGCACGTCAGTGACGTGTCGTAACATGAAAATCATGACATGCATGTCATGAGCGACATGATTTAGGTGTCATGCTCCTGGCGCTATACTGCTGTTTCGTTAATGGGATGCATGGGCTTCGTCTACTGACCAGAGGGCGCTACGTAGCTCTCGTCGGACGGCTCACTCGCGCACGGTGGAAACCGAGGCGACAGCGACGCGCGCGTTTCTTCGCTGCTTTCCGGGCGTGCTGCGAAACACACGAACGCTCGCGGCGTCGCCCTTTGGAACAGCTTGCCGCAGGTTTGGAGCGCACGTTACAAAGGAAATAAAACGAAAGCAGGTGGGACGGGCGGCCAGTGCTGCTATGGAGTTGGAGACGTGCATCTCGTTCGCGTATTTCCCTGTCACAGTCTGCCCAATTTCGCTGCTTCTCTCCGTCAGGCAGTGCATTCTGGCGCTGATGTCGCACATGGAAAACTCGACTGCACGGAGCCTATACGAAAATTGGTTTGGCACAACATGACTGCATGACGATCATAATTGACAGGTCATAACATGAAAATCGTGACATTCATGTCATTAGCGGCATGATCTACATGCCACTCGTTTCCGTAAAGGGATGCATACCAAAATTACTATGACACAACACTACTGCATGAAGAACGTAAATGACAAGTCATAACGTTAGAATCATCACATGCGTGTAAGAGCGGCTTGGTTTACATGCCACAGTGTTGGTGCTCTTGTGGCCATTTCGTTAATTTCATATGTACCAAACTTGGAATAGCGAGACTACAATGCAAATCCATTTTGCATTCCTTATGCGTGCTTCGCATTTCCTTGATTCCCACTGCACGTGGGATCTGCCAATTTTTTGAATGGGAGATTCAAGGAGACGCAGCGCGTGTTCCCTTCTATCGATAGTAGTAAAAGTATCAAGCAGCTGTGCAGAAATCGTCCCACGTAGGAGAGCTCCTCTCCCGGTTCACATGCCCCGTCCGAGCGTTTCCCTTGAGGTAGAAATAGACACTACCGAGCTTATATTCTGAAATGGTCTTATATTACGCTCCGCGACGCGCTCGAACTGGTCTATGTGGTGTATAAGTGGCGTCTCCTTGGGAGCGCACGCGCACTCTTTGCGCTCTGTAGCACTGTGTCATGTCGCTAGGTGTGTGTGTAGGCGACACACGTGACTGCTTGTTAGACAACAACGTGGGGACGCGCGTGATGCGTGTCCTGAATAAACGGGCGTTGGTCGGCTGAGTTCTCCACTTGTCTTAGCAAGGAGCAGGCGACCCTTCCTGCCCTTGTCGGCCGGCCGGCCACTCGTCAAGCCTTCGTCCGTCCGCGGGCCCAGCCGTCGGCCGCCGCCGACACCACATTTTGGCGACGAGGATCATCCTCTTCCGCTACACGAAGAGGAACAGGACACACTGGGCTGAGGCCGTACAAGTGCCCTCGAACTGTGAGAGCTTTAGGGGGGAAGCTCCTTAAGGTTTGGGTCTCTCCGTCTGTTGTAGTAGCACGTTACCTACTAGGAACGCGCTACTAGGAGAGCACGCCCTCGGCGCGTGCCTCCCGGCGATCGAGCTCTCTCACTCTTCCAAAGGCGCGCATTGACTATGGAACCGCTGCTTCTTCGATGAACGCGCTAGCAGCTCGCAAAGAACGAGAACGCACCCTCACCCGCGAGAGACAAGCTTGACGGTAGGAGCGTCTTGTAGCGAGTTTCTTGATTGAAAAATACCGACTGCTCGCGCTGGAGAACCATTCACCGGCCACCTATATATATAAATACAGGCACTGGATCTTGACTTGCAATGAAGTGCCGATGGGAGATTTCACTTGTGCGTAGTTGAACCATAAGGATTTGTAGCGTGTGCGTTAACTAAATTAATCGGGAACTCGACACGATCTACGATGAACCTCCGGAGCATCGCCCACTCATGATCATTCACTCTGTGGATATGCTGTGAAATTTTTGCGTATATCCTCCTGCTCCACTTCGACGCGTCCGGTATCGCGAGGCGTATCGTCCTTTGTTCGCTGGAAGAGCTCAAGTAGCTCGTCGTTCCCTTCTCTCTCCGTTCGAGCATGGCTTTCTTCGAACGTCTAGCCATCTTCCTGCAACTGCCAGGGCCGCCCTCAGGCCCGTGGCCAACATGGAAAAAACTTTTCCACGCTCACCAGGCAGCAGCGTATGGACCGATGCGCGCCGAGCGTCCCCGCTCATCAGCCGGACAGGAGGGCCAGAGGAAGTACTTCAGCGACGCGACGCGGAGCATTTGGAAGCCAGGCAACCTACAGGAAACACAGCGTCACGTCTAGCGTCTCCTGGAGAGCTCCGGCCTTATCTAAATTTGAGACAGTAATTCAGCGTCTTAACCGGCTGCTCGCCGCATCAACCATCTCGGTCGAACGCCATGAGTTCACGAGAAAAACGCAGCTTCCGCGCGAATCTTTCTTCGACTACGTTTCTGCACTAACAGGTCGCGAAATATTCGTTCGCGCTCTCGTTTAACCAACGAGCGAGACAACAAATTATTCGCGGTATCGCAAGCACTGTAGTTCATGAAAAATAGCTAGCACAATGCGAGGGATAATCTCTGGACAAGGATGAGGAAATTGGCGAAAATTTGGAAGCTCTTCACTTCACTTTCCATGTGCACAAGCTCAGAGTCTACAAGCGACGTGTCGTGGCAGTCAACATGGCGGTCAGCATGGCGGCTCTAGACAAAATGATGTGGGCTGTCGAGGAAACCGTGTCGTCACGGGCTCACTTCCGGAAAGCCGTGACGTCGATCCGCCTCTTCCGGGAGGGCAAGCTGACAGTCTTCAACTGCGCCCTTCCTCCGGGATCCGCTGCGATAATCGACGTGGGAATCGTCCAGGCACTAGTGTGCCTCGAATATGCGACCGCTGTAGGAGTCGTTAGCATATTCTTCTTCAAAAACTGTCCAGCCAGGAATCGTCGTTGTAATTGCTGCCACATCGTAGGCCACTTCGCGTCTGTTTGCCGGAAGTCCCCTTCTGAAAACTCCGTATATACGGAAAGAGCATTTCTGTGCATACGCTATTATGGTAATGCGGATATCAGTACATACGTATTCCACATCACGTCCATATATACGCTCCATATCACATCGTATATGCGCATTCCGCATTACATCCGTACACTGCTCTCTATATAACTTCCGTTCATCCTACTCCATACCACCTCCTTACAATTTCCGTATATAGACTCTAAACCAAAATGTACAAAACAGTACATGCTGCTCGTCAAAACATGCTGCTCGTCCTTTCGAGGACTAAGTGGGCTGCCACAGATTTTACGCCAATTTTGGAGTAACTGCGAGAATAACAGCAGCGCGCGGTTCAAGTTTTTAGTCCCCTGCAGTTGCCACTCGATGGCTTAAAACTTGTCCTCGGTAGAGTATTCCAGGCAAAAGAATGGTTCAACCACTTCCGACCAGCCGAAAAAAAGAAAAATGAAGGCTTCTCATTGCGATCAGATTTCCGCTCGATTTATCAGCATTTATATCACTCATACCCATTTTATCAGCATTTAATATCGCATATACGCAGTCCCATGAATTCAAAGGAGCATCACACGCACACACGCGCAAGCATACTCGCAAGCATATCAAAGTAATGCACCACTAGACCACTCGCCTCACGCAACCGCACACCGACGATCGGGTATATAAACCCACATATATTACCTAACATGTGATGCCGGTGGTAAGCTCCTGTTCAGCGCAATTAGAAAACAAAATATTCACGTTAGCGTTGGCTCTTAGATAATCCTGCACTACGCAGACGTGTTAAACAGAACTCGCCATATAGTAAGCGCTTTGTTATTTAGCGAATCCCAATTAGTAGCTAGTACCCCGTAGATGGGATCGACCACGCATTCACAACGCCATGCGCGAGCTCATAAAACACCCCTGAGCACACACAAACACAGTAACCGCAAGCGTTCAGCAGCGGCGGCGAAGAAACGTACATAATTGTACCTATGTGATAACGATAAAGAGGCTAAGTGCCCACTGCCCACGATGTGTACACACGTCAGAATAAACAATATTCAATATTCTACTTCCTTCTCTTGCAGTTTGTGTGTCATTCTATATTTCCGTATCCGTATATCCGTGTCCGTATCTCCGTATCCGTATCGTTCACACAAATTCTTCTAATTCCTTACAGCTGCTTACATTTGCTTGTGAGGCCTCCGCATTGTCCTTCCGTACTTTTTCCATATGTGTATCATTAACATATGCGCTTCCGCATAATCTATGATTTTGTCCGTTCATATTCCGTTCGTCATATGTCTGCCTTCCGTATGCTCCTTATCGCTGTATGGTATATCCATATAACGGATACGGAAGCAGTTCATTCCATAAAATGCATTTTTATGGCGAAACGGAATTCCGTATGTCTCATACGCCTTCTTCCGCATGCTCCGTACCAGTTCCGTAGGCTTCCGTATATGTCCGCATGTGTTCCGTGTCATTTGCGTAAATTTTGTACGGAGAAGGTACGGCATCCGTATGTCATCCGCAAAGCTGCATATGGATTTTTTCACAAGGATCGGCCCCTGTTCATCTATATTTTTCGTCGGAAGCTCTCCCTACGACTTCGTCCGCTGAGCATCAGACTACGTCGATAAGAGCAGCTGACCGAGGTGCAACACCATCCGTGAAAAGCACCTTTCTACTACAGTGCTAACATGTAGCACTTCTTTTTTGGAGAAAGTCGTTCAGGCGAAAGTCAGCCGAGTTCCAGTGCAGCTGCTTATTGACACCGGAGCCTCGGTAACGTTCATGACTTTCAACGACTTCAAACGCCATTTCAGTATGCAGGATGCCCTGGCGCAGTATTTCGTCGACCTGGGGAACTTCTCCCGTCAGAGTACTAACATCTTGGGTTCTTTCAATGTCATCAGGGGAGGCACGATGAGTCGTGCCTGGGGCACGAGAAGATCCTTAGCTGCTCGCTCACGAGCGCGTCGGGGTTCGATTCTCATCCGACGTGGCACCGATGCCACGCCCTCAGTAGCAAGTGTGCCAGACGGCAATGCGGCACCGTGACCAGGCTCTCAGAAGGCAGTAGCGCTGTACTGGAACTTGCGCGGCACCGTGACGATGTCCTCAGCAGGTGGTTTTGCCGGACTGGAACCTGCGTGGCACCGTTACCACGAGTTGGTAGATGGCTGGTGCTGGTCACACCACTGTTCCAGCCGCTCGCCCTCGCCCGCACGCTCGTCTACCGCAGGAACAGCCAGCAAGGTCCAGGACACCCGTTCGCCACAGGGGAGCGCCCAGTATGTCCCGGCTGGTCTGATCGCACCAGCTCGGCGCGTCTGTTCTGTGCCAAACGTGCCACTCTCGGTCGCTGCTAACGCTTGATCCACGTCGGCGTTCCGAAGGCTACGCGCTTGACTTTCTGCGTGCCTAAGCGCACGCTCTTCATCGTCTTCACTTCCACTTTTGTGCGCCGAAAAAAGACGTTCACTACATTGAAGTTATATTGCACAATTTTCCGCAGCATTACTTCAGCAGTGGCTGCAGAAGAAAAGATAAAGAATATCTCAAAAACAAACGAGAAGACGTGTTTCAATGTTCTGGTCAAAGAACCATCGCACCAACAAAGATTTTTAACCACGCTTTGCCAGAGCTGTGAAGAGCTGCGCAAACAGGCTCTATGCAAGACAGGCAAGTGCATTCTCCTCCTCCACACGCGGGAGCCTACTACGCACCCATAGGCAGCCAGTGGCCGTCACAGCGGCCGGTGCGCCCAGACTGGCATTGCTTTCCCCAGCCTCCACCTGCTGTTCTCAACCGCTGGCGTACCCAAGACAACCGACCTATTTGTTATTCATGCGGCTTTCTTGGGCACGTAACTCGACTTTGCCAATGACGTGCTTGGTATCCTGATACGGTGAGGCAACGAAGCACCGGCCCCGCTTCCTCCTAACTTTCTTCAAGTACTGCTCAACACTTTGAAACATCGCCTCATTCTGCCCGGACCTTCAATATTTGTCGTTCTCTCTTTCTCCTGCGGTGTTCTCTCTCACCTCTCATCCCGCACACTGAAGCTGTCCAGGCGGGAATAAATGGCGCTGTTTCGTAGGCAAAAACTGCGATCTCGACGAACTCCAGAACTTCTTATTTAAGCATACTCACGGTGAGTGCGGAACACGACGACAAAAAGTAAGGAAGGACGCCAACCACAGCTCTGTCTCACAACTAACTCTTGCTAGGCAACAAACGCATGTTTTAAAGGTCTGACCAAACCCACGTGATCCCATGACGAAGATGGAAAAGTATCTAAAAAGAGATAATAAACCTGGTTAGAACCAATCCGTCAAATGCTAAGTGATGAAATAATTGAGAAATGACATTTGTTTGTCTTGCAGGGCTATCGATAGCATGGTGATGCAGCGAGAACCGTAGTTATTGATGTGATATGCTTCGACATTTTCTGTGGTTCGTTACCTGATCACAGTGTGTGAACAGATATTTTAGACAAGTAGAGATAAGGGTGCAGTCGTGGTTGAAAGCATAGAGTTTCCTACTCAAATACTAGAGGGAAAATTGGCGCTGCGATCGTGAGGCTGCCATGGGAATGATGGGTATGACATGGATTTGCCTAGTCTTCGTGCCTGCGGCTTCAAACGTTTTCGTAGATTTGTTTATTCGGGTTTTTTAACTTCAGTGACGCGAGTGACGTTACTACACTTTGTCATTACGCGACAAAAGCAGCGGCTTTAGTGTACGATTTACTGGCTTTACTGCTATAGAGATCATCAGACTGTCGCATGTACCAAGTCGTTTGCAATGATGAGGTGATACGCAGTGTTTCGTTGATGTGTTTGTTGATGGATGGCTACACGTATTATTTGCAGTGGTATTTTACCCAACTTTAGAAATATTCGCGATGCATCTCGCCAAACTTATCGATGCGGTTTTGCCGTTTGTTTCATTTCTTTTATATCAGATGGGATGGAATCTGTAACCGTGGGGTGGCTTTTACGGCTGACATACATCCCTTGTCGGAAGACTGTTCGTATATCGTGTACTACAGCATTTCAATTCCGCTGTCTGATTAATTCAATGCGGACCGAACGCGCCAAGCAGGCGCACAGTTATCGCGCCTAGTAGGCGCCCAGTGGGCGATAGGCAGACGCGCCTGCGGACGACGCTCAAAAAGTCAGCTCAGATCAAAGCTGAGGCGCAGTTTCCGATGGGGTTTAACGACACGGTTGTTTAACAACATCGCGTTTTTTTTCACAGAACCAGCTACCAAGCGATGGGCGATACTGCGCTTCTGCTACGGCCTTGCGCATGGGCTTGACCCATGCATATAGCACACATAGTTTGTAAAAACACAGTGGGAGCACTTGCCCTGCACGAAAAGAAGCGAGCGAAAGCCTGTTTGTTATATTGAGAACACGGGTGCATCTTTTACACACTTGAAACTGTCAGCGCGCCACTTAGAAGAGCAAATATCTTTATTTTACGTTCGAACGCAACTACGTCTGGACCTTAAACCTGTATGGGCGCTGCTAAATCTGGGCACAAGCAGAGGAGGCAACATTGCCATATCCTACAATATTGCTAAATTTCTGAGCGTTCAGTATTTTTCTAACCGCGAAAAAGCAACTAGTACTTGCGCACGCACATAGTTATTGCAAAATCTTCCGTTTTATTGCAATATTTTGTCCTAAACGACCTATTTTATTGAAGTCGCAAATCCATATGAAGCCAGAAGAACGAAGACTAGGCAAATCCATGTCATACCCGATCATTACATGCTGGCTCAACCGCCTCGTTTGAAACTCCCATAGACACTATCGCCAGTTTTCCTCTAGTATTTTAGTAGGAAACTCTATGGTTTAAACAGTGTGCAGCATTGTGCGAGTACTCATCCCCTTTCAGAAAGCGTTTGTGATCAGCGAATGATATAAACACCGGCCTGTTTGGCAGATATACCTCTCTACTGCATGGCATGACAACGGCACCTGATGCACTAGACCTCAAAAGGACAGAAAGTTGAAGCGAGGTGGTAAGGGTCGATCGTCAGAAGAGAGGCGTACAAGACACGAACACAAGGGGAACAAGTGAACAACAGGAACGGCGTTCGTGTTGTTCACTTATCTCCCTTGTGTCCCTGTCTTGCACGCCTCTTCTGACTATGGAAACTATACCTACTTTACATGCACCGAACGAGCGCGTGTGTTTCTTTACCTTGCTACTTTTCTTATTTACTCCTAATCTTTTTTAACAAAGTTTCCTTTCGATTGTTCCGCAAATTTTAATTTATTATGGGCAGAAGAAATACCTTTGACACGTGCGGCATACTTTAGAGGCTGCGGCATCTTATGCACATATGGAATAACTACACTTTTTTGTCTAACTGTGCTGAAACACTATCCCTCTTGATGGTGTCTAATGTTGCACGTTTCATTAGTTTCTGCACATTCAAACGGTTGGAATTTTCCGCGAATCCTGCCGACCTTAGACGCACTGCTTCTCCTAAAAAGCTATCAGAGGCATGATGAAAATATCGCTTTACTAGGATGACAACAGGCAAAAGTAAGCGATCCTGTTTTTTACGACATTAGAGTGAGCGGATTTAAAATTTAGAATAGGCATAGCGGATCGTGGGCTGTACTTCCAGCATACACGATTCTTCGTGAGTTTTAGCCTCACGTCCGAAAATTGCAACTGGTTGAAATGGAATGAGTACTCGCACATCGCTAGGCACTGTTTAAGCCAAGGCTGCACCTTTATCTTTACTGATACAGAATGTCTGTTCACACGCAGCGATCAAGTAAACGACAGAAATTGTCGAAGCATATTACATAATAAAAACGCTTCTCGCTGTGTCAGCATGCCATGGATAGCCCTGCATGACAAAGAAATTTCCGAATCATTTCATTACTTGGCGTATGTTGGATTGGTTCTAACCAGGTTTATTATGCCTTGTTGTACACTTTTCCTTCTTCGTCATGGGATCACGGAGGTTTGGTGAGTGCTTTTAAATATACGTGTGTTGCCTAGTACAAGGTAGTTGTGACAGAGCGCTGTGGTTAGTGTCCTTCCCTACTTTTACAGCGTAAGCTGTTATGAGATCACAACAAGGGCTGTTTTTGCGCCGTAATTGTCTGCCGCCGTCGAGGCCGGGGTCCGTAACCGCTATCACGGCAAATTTTAGAAAAAACAACCGGGACCGAGGCGTATTGAAAGTCGTCCTCTGCGTGGATTCGAACCCGCACTGTCTGCGTGGCAGTCGAGTGTTCTACCACTGAGCTACGCCTCCTTTTTTCTTTATTACATGGAAATGAAAACTGAGGTCACAGGGAGATAACGCCTACACACTCAAAAGTCGGGCAAACACACACAGACGTCCAACAAGCGCATCCAGCTACGCCTGCGGTTGAAAAACCATCGCTAAAAGACCTAAACAGGTGTAAAGTCTGCCGAGGAATCGCATTCACAAATGTAATGTTATGTGGCCGAATTATAAAACGCCACTCTACGTCGCGCAAAGTGTATTGCATAATGATTTCGACGAATAATTTCAAAGGACACAGGGGTACATGCTTCGTAGCTCTGCAGCCGTTACAGAGGTACCAACTACATCATCATTATAAAACAATCTTCTTCAACTTTACCGTTATCATTATTACGAACCGCTGCCCTTTTATCGTGTCTTGTCCTGCCAGGCATCACGCGACAGGCGACGTGCGCAGCCCCGACAGCAACAATGACTTGGGTGTTCGATATACCTGATGGCTCCACCTCGTAAAAGTGCGGACCGCTGCTGAAGAAGCGAATCGCAGAACAACGCGCGCGGCTGCAGCTAGGCAGTGTCGGGCACAACAGCCAGCTGTGCAGAGAGAAGCTCAAACCGCAGCTCGCCGTCGACGCTGGGCGGAGCGTCCTGTTCGTTCTCGGGAAAACGACGCCAAGAGACTCTCTACGATGCGCAGTTATTCAGATTTGCACATTACAATGCCGCAGTAATTATGGCGTACTGGGTACTTCATTATTCGGCGAAATGTTCAGCTATGGCGCAGGGGATACCTACCACCTCTAGTTGCACTAGTTTCCCCAAGTGTTTGAAATGGCCTCTAAGAACATCGGTCCTTCAGCTTACGTTGTCACTGTCCTGGGGTTCCGCGCAGGCCTGGCTCTTTTTTGTCCTCCTGCTTCGCACTCACAGCCAATATGCTTAACCAGCTCTAGCTCCCCCACATGACCATCCTTCTACAGATCTTATTTGTTTCCTGCAAACGTCAGAGAAGTTTATGGCGAAGATATCGCTTTTCATACACTTGTCAACTTGGAGCAGCAATATCAGTGGTTATCTGACCAGCTTGCGCCTGAAAATTCGTAAAGTCGCGATGCCGCTTAATGTCATTTCATTAAGTAAAGTCAGTGCCGAGACGATCGAGTCCTTGGGAAAGTGCACAGTGCACGTTATTATAAGCCGCACTTTACAGCATTTTGAGTTCATTGTTCCATCCCGCTGCTCCCAGGCCGCGATATTAGGCTCGGAATTTCCATCCTCTCATGACGCAGTTATTCATTGTGCCTATCCTGAACTTGCACTGTCCCCATTCGGCAGCCGCGTTTTTGAAGGTTCTGGTCAAGCTTCGTCGTTTGTTCATCACATTCCGTGATTCCTGCATACCTCTCCCGCCCTTGTGCCTGTTTCATAGTGTTGGACGGTTTACTTTATGCCTTCTCAGCACGCTGCTCGCCGCCGTCTCTTCTTACTCCCTATGCCCTTCTTAAGATTAGACACGGCTCCAACGCACATTTTCTTTCGAAACTGTTACGTTGTCCGGCAAGCCAGCTCCACGATGAATGTGTTAGTTATGCTGAAGTACCTGAACTGTATTTTCTGTACGATTCGTCTGACGTTGAGGCTGCTCTGCAAGTTCGTGCCATCGCACTTTCAGTTTGTCCTCCTGAGTCTTATTGTGACGGAATTTTTTCGCAGTGCATTCACCCCAACCTGGCTTCCGAACCAGCACGCGCAGAGAGTCGATCTCCTCAACCGCTTTCAGAGGCCATCGACATACAACAAGCTCACTTAGGCCGTACTTCCACTGTCGTGCATCACACCGACACCTGGCAAGCCATGTGCTCTTCCGCCAAAGACCATACTGTGTGTCCGCAACGGAGCGGCACGTCATCAGCCAGCATGTTCGCCGACATACTTAAACACGGCGTGATACAGTCTTGGCACAGTCCCTGGGCCTCTGCCCTAGTCCTGCTCAAAAAGAAAGAAATAACATGCGCTTTTGTGTATTGTACTGGCGACTCAGTAAGATAACCCGCAAATTTGCACATTTTCGTGTTGAAGTGTCGTCCGTACGCACTTTCCTCGCATGAGCCTTCATTTGCAGTCGTGGCACTTGGCAGAAGGTAATCTAATCCGCCGCAGCTCTTGGGAACCGTCTCAGTGACTGCTTTTTGCCAGCGCACGGCCGGCGTGCTCTTGTCCTGCGGGACGATGGGTCAGCCGGGCTTCACGAAAAAACACTGAGCTGTGTACGGCTTCAAAAACAACCCTTTTATGCCGGGAGTCTCACTCCATCAGTTTCCTTTCGATTCTGAAAGGCGAGATTTCGAACTATTACACTAGTGTACTTGTTAGCCCTTATAAGGGCACCAAACGAGTTCCGAAACCGCCGCGATAGGCTTCATTAAAAAAAATTGACGGCAGATCCACGAGGTGAATGATGATGAGATTGGGCGAAGCTCCTGGAAGTAATCATCGGTTAAACCGTGAAATTTCTTCCGTTAATTCGCCCGATAAAAATGACGTGAAACGATTGATTAAATGTTTTATAAAACTTTCATTATGACCGCTTTGTGGTCGGTGAAATGTAAGCTAAGTGGTTCTTGCACTGGTTGCAGATGAAAACCATTGCTTTACCTGGCGTCTTTCGTTAAGCAGCTAGCGTCTTTTCGTTTTGCTTTAGAAACATCTGGCGTCTTTCGTTAAGCAGCTGGCGTCTTTTCGTTTTGCTTTTAGAAAACATCTGGCGTCTTTCGTTGGTTTATTTCATCAATCAACGGCGTTTTGAACAAAATTTTTATTGTTTAATCACGCACAGGAGAAATCTCACCAGGCACTATCTTGGAGGTAAACAATGGCTGCTACTGGGAATGAGAGACAGCAGAAGTCGGCGATAGGTTTCATTAAAAACGGCGGTGCATCCCGTCCCCGCTGCTATTGTTACAAGGAGTGCAGCGTTTCGTGTATTTGACGAGGGCCTAATTAAAGGGGGAAGCGAGACGGGTGCAATTAAGAGTTCGCATTACGTGTCCCCTCATGCCCGGCCATGGTCAGAGTCAAACGCTCGAAGCGCTGCCAGGCTAGTATACGCCGATTGTGCCTGAATGCATTGTAAATTTTTTCGTGCAGGAAAGCTGCCGTGTAGGTTTGTAAACTGGTCCCTCTCAGCCGCTGGTGCAAAAGTGTCTCATTAAAATTCATTTCGTTCGACATGGCACGTGTCGCAAAAAGCACTCTGTTATGGTTTAGAAACGTTTTAATCAATACACAGAAAGTTCATATCGTATTTCGCCGCTTCTGTAAGTAAATTTGATTTGCAAGTTGGTTTCTCCTGTGGCTGAATCACGAGAACGTTATTCTCGACGGCCTCACAACAGTTTTTTTTCGTCTGAAAGGCTATACAGTTTCCATCGATGCGTTTACATTGTAACTATAAATGCATGTCATGTTGCTCTCAGGTAAATGCCCTTGGCTTGTGGCAATCGCGAGGGGTACAATAGATATCGTGATTTCCTGGTGGAATTTGAATTGTTACTAATTACGCAAATATGGTATTTTGATGGCCGCTAAACACTAATGTTTCGATCTGTATGAGGAGGTTATTTTGATCTTGGTGGTATACGTCAGTACAATGCATATTGTTTCGTATTAAAGACATGTTTTATTATTTGAATGTTCGTTTCAGATTCGAAAGGCTTGAGATAGGTCAAAACGTCAGTTTCTTTGTATCAGTCAAGCAGGGTGTGCGCTATCAATTTCTAGTGCTCGTGTTCTGTTCTGGTAGAGCACGTTATAAGCAAACGGACACACAAACAGATCCTGTCGAGGTATTAATGAACAAGCATCATAGCAAGTCGCTGCAGTTTTACCTTCACTACATTATTTTTAAAGCTTAAGGTCATTGTTTGTTGATTTCGTTTCCCACCACTGAACCACATCTCTTTTTCCTTGGCTGTGATTTGGCAGTGTGGTTCTTCATTCAAGCTGAAATCCTGTGTCATATCCTGCAACTACCCTGGCTTAGAACGGAAGACCCCAGCATACCTGCGATACAGTATAGTTCGCTCCACGCACTTCAAGCAGTCTGCTTTCTTGTGACCACGTTACCTAAATCACGATGCACTGCCTGCTGTTCTTGGTGGTAAAGGTAATTGCACCGAGGTCTTGAGTCTTCTGCTATGAAGAATCACTATCCTCATTGATGGATGTGTCCAGAAACCCTCTTTCCTCTTTGAGGGGTGCATTCAGAAACCCTCTTTCCTCTGTTGCGCTCTGTTGAAGTCTGTCTAATTTTTGTGGTGATACTGTTTCCTATGAGTCCCTTGCACTCGCCATTTACCCACTCGGTTTTTTTGTTGTTGTTGGCTAGAATGGGTTCCTGCACTTTCTTAATCTGTCCATGCACCCCTTTCACATCTTCTGCACCACCTTCTTGCTGACCTGTCATCTTAGCTCTCGCCTCTTTGTCGAGGGGGGGACAACCGTCACCATCAGTCCCTTTTGAGGAATGTAAATCAACTGTAGGCTGTCATGTCACAGTTTCCCATACCTTAAAAGCATTAGTGGTATTATCGAAATGTGACATGTCTCCCCCAATACAGGGAGCAATTCAAGGAAGGTTGTCTGCCATGTCTATACAATATTATTTGACAGTCTTTATCATCCTTTAATGTATATTATATAGGTATCCATTATAGGTATCCCTGTTGTCCAAATGTCATTACCATTTAACTTTCTTGTATACTTGCCACTTCGTGTTTGTTACTTCATGTGTGTACTGCTGTTTTAGCAGGTGTGACACTAACCCTTTCGATATATAGATGTTGGGTTCAGCTTTTGATGAAATTTTATACTGTGCACGTCATGTTGCGTCTGTCTGCAAAACCATTCCACGCCGGCAACTGGCGCGGCGTTCTGAAAACATTTGTTCTTATCTTCTGTATGCATTTTACTTTGAAGGATTACAAGTGGACCTACTTTGTCTGTGTGTTCATCCCTTGTGTGCGAAGCTGTCAATGTAATTGCATCTGTAACTGTCCTTTTATGTTGTTAACGTTGAGCACTGCGGCTGAGGCGTTATACCATGCTTGCTTGACTATTAAGTCGTGCAACGTATGATAACCTGCAGATGGCTTATCTATTCTCAGTTGCTCTACCCTGGGTGTAGTGGTAGGGTTCACTTTACCCACAAAATTTCAACAATGTAGTTATTTAGAGCAGCATGAACTGACGCACTTGTACTTTTGCTGTAGCATGCATAGGGACAAATTATATGGTCAAGAAACTATCTGTAAGTGGTTTTGTCGTCTGTGTGCATAGCTTCGTTCCGACTTTTTGTTATTGCCACATAAGCAGCATTCATTTAGCTGCCTCTATGATTTTATCTTTCACGTGCAGAGGCAACTTCGCAAGAACCTCCAAGATGTGCACATTTGGCATCCACTTGATGTCAAGATGTGGAGAACCCTTGCAACAATGGTGATAACACCGCAGCGGAAATTGAAAATTCCTTTACAGCAAGTGTGTTGCAGTTTTGCTGTGTTAATAGACAATAGTAAATTTACAACAGCGTCATTTCTCATTATATATGCAGTCACACCTTCAAAGCCGTGACCAGCTCTCCTCCATTGTGCACGGAACTTCTGCTGTCATGAGGAGCAGTCTTTTGGTGAAAAACTGCTTTTGAAACAAGGTTATTTTCTACCCTAAACCTTTTAACAGGCTTGTGACACAAGAAAGGGAAGTGACGATTTCGCACCCTCTTAAAATAAGTATACAGGGAAAAGTTTACCCTTTTCGTTGGATGACACATGCTTTACGAGAGACGATTATTCCAGAGGAGAATGGTCGTCGCTGTGAGTAGGATTAGTGATTTTATTCTGATCTGTACCCGTATGCTTACGCTTCTCGAAAGCCTGCTTTATTGATCAGCGTGAGAGTTTGATAAATCACAAAAATATTCTATTTGTGGTGGAAATTTTGTTTAAAATGTTAATGCTTTTTTCAATGCTCAGGAAGATAGAACATCGAGGGCATAAAGGCTTATGTGTACTGCCTATCATGCAATTTTCCTGTGTCTCCTTGTATACAGGTTTGAAGTGCTGTATTAGCATTTAAATTTCTGCTGGAAAAAATATGCCGGATATGCAATTATTTCACGAGCGTCTGGTTTGATTTATCTTTCTCAGAACATCTCTAATCTCTAACGCACAGAAGAACATAGTCGTGGAAGCAATGTGCGGAGATGAGTACAGTAGTGGCAGCACTGATGCTGCGCAATTAGAGGTGCACAGCATTTGTGCTGCGTTTGGTGTAATGTATCTACTTTCTTTCTTTTTCAAGAATACACCTTTCACATTACAAAGTGACAAAGACAGTGTTTAGAAATGTCCTAGCATGTTTTTTAAAGCAGTTACGTTTTATAATAAGCACGTCACAGCAAATGTTTGTTAGCGCGGCTGCTATCATTATTCGGATCACGTGACACGATAATTTTTTATGCCCTCATGATGGCTCAATGATTCTGATAAAAACGCGGCGTCACAGATTGAAGGGAAGTGACACCATAGCGCCCAATCGCCTAATATGTTTCCATGCCTTAGAAGTTCCTCAACCTTCAGCAACTTTGGTCTAACTCACTCAGTATTTCATACTATTGTAGAACTGTGATTCCTGCATGCTGGAATTTTTATTCGCCGAAGTTATTGTATGCTATTGAAGTTATCATTGAGTTTCCTTAGCACATCATTGGGCTGATATTTGCTAACTAGGTTAGACACGAAAGCATAAAGTTGTCAATTAAAATGAACAGCTGATCCTCGTATTTTAAATGCCAAGCATTTCTTATTGAACTTCGGAGACATTGAGCGTATCTATCTATCTATCTATCTATCTATCTATCTATCTATCTATCTATCTATCTATCTATCTATCTATCTATCTATCTATCTATCTATCTATCGAGCCGCCTATAATTTTGTGCTCTCCTGGCCGTTTCGCTAATGGGATGCTTACGAAAATTGGCACGCCACAGAATGACTACATGACGAACATAAATGACAGATCATAACACCAAATCTTGACACACATGTCATGAGCGCCCTGGTTTGCATGCCACGGTCTTCAAGCTCTGCTGGCCGTTTCGCTAGTGGGATGTATGCGACAATTGGTATGCCCAACATGACTGCCTGACGAATGTAAATATCAGGTCATAACATAAAAATCATGATATGCATCTCACGAGTGACATGATTTACATGTCACGGTCTTGGTGCTCTCGTGGTCGTTTTGTTAATGGGATGTATGTGAAAATTGGTATGCTGCAGCATTACGGCATGACAAACATAAATGACAGGTGATAATATAGAAATCATGACATGCATGTCATGAGTGATATGATTTACATGCGACGGTCGTGGTGCTCTCCTGGCCGTTTGTTTAATGGGATGCATACGAAAATTGGTACGCAACAACATGACTGCATGACGAACATAAAAGACAGGTCATAACATGAAAAGCATAATATGCATGTCATGGGAGGCATGACTTATATGCCACGCGTTTCGCAAATGGGATGTATACCAAAATTGCTATGGCGCAACACGACAGCATGACGAACGTAAATGACAGGTCATAACATTAGAATCATGACATGCCGCAGTCATGGCGCTCTTGCGGCCGTTTCGTTAACTTCATATGTACCAAAGTCGGTACAGCGAGACAACAATCCAATCCATTTTACGTTCCTGATGCGGGCTTCGCATTTCCTTGATTCCCACTGCGCGTGGGATCTGCATTTTTTTATGAGAAATGTGCACCATTCTGTGCTCATGTTTGTTTTCTATCAGCTGGCTACACATGCTTTTTAGCGAGACTGCTCCGCTGGAGGATCTAGCACTAGCGTGGCAGGTTTGGAGTGTTCGTTTACGACACTGTTGCCAAAGCACCTACCTGTCTGTGGGAAACACGGGCCTTACACATTAATGTATGTGTCGATTCATGTTGCCAGTATTGAACCGCTTAATGATGTAGTGTAGGAAGGGGAAAAGTTGCAGCTGACGCTGAAGTCAGTTCTTATGTTTAATAAGAGGTAAAACGACGTGCTAAGTGCCTGCGAAGGAAATAAATGATCTCAAATGATATAGCATGTTCCTCCGTGGCAATAAAATTTATGTGGTACGAAGAACTAAAATTGCACAATAAATGTTCCCCCTACAAAGTAATCAAATTTTTCTAGAATATACCTTGATGTGTAGCAGGTAAAGTTGAAATTATAAATCTCTATTTCACAATGGATCTTTGGTTTACTTGCTTGATTTTTGTTTCCGTAATCTTGGTTGTGTAACACTATTACTTTTTACGAGAGGTTAAGACAAACAAAATACACAGCAGCGTGTTTACTGTGCATACAGAAAGCTCTTTGTCTTTCCTGTATGGAGGTACCACCTGTTTCTCTTTTATCGATGGCTTACGTAAGTCAGTTTTTTAATATAAATTGGGCCTGATTTTTTTGGATACAGTACCATGAAAAATGACCATAGGCAAAACAATAGCATCAACTTAGCATTCATTATGGCTAGCAATGGTAAGTGTTACATGGGTATAATCAAATTATCTTCTAGTTGATGGATTTTCTATAGGGCGGTTCAAAGAGAATAGAAAGTGATTCGAGTTCTGTGTTTCCTCATTGTGCTTGTGAAGTATGCTTCCCCCCCTTCAGTGTATCTTAATTACTTATTGCTTCACTTTTGCTGTCCCGTAAACCTCAACAATTTCCCTAACGGAATCCATTTTTCCTTAGCACCACCCACTGTTTCCATCACTAAAAGAAAGGTGGACAGGCTGCGAAGAAAGCTCCGGAAGCTTCGACAACAGGCACAGAAAACCAGGAAGCGACTGCAGCGACAACGCAGCATGCTGTCCACCGCGATACTCTTGAGGCCATTCGCATGCGAGTGTCTCCAGCTGTAGGTCGTGAAATATATTAGCAGCCAACTTAGTTCTTATGTTGTGCGCGTCAATGTTTCTCTGAATTTTTTCTATGTGTTATATGTTTTCATGTTATATCCAATAAACTGCAACGGCAAGGCCAATAAAATAAACTTGTTTATTTAAATCTGTCTCATTCTTCTTCATATTGTCTTGCAGGCTGCCATTGTGTAGCCGTCACAGGCATAAAAACGCAAAAAACAATGAAAAGTATGTGCAGCTATAAAGATCAAGTGAAAAGCGGCACCCTGCCAAATTATTTCATACTTTCGCTCCATGTTGCGTTAAAACGTGACGTCATTTCCGCTTCAGGCTGTGACGAAGACATTTACTGCGATAGCAATTATATGGACAGTCTCGCCTGGCCTTTGCCGTCCCCGTCGCCGCCGTCATGAACCATATATGTATAAGTATGCATATATTGTGAGCATTCTTCATCTGCTTCATCTTCTCACCTGTAATTATTCATCATCACCGTTTAGGCTGGGGCAGCGGGGCTCGGTCTCGGTGCAATAAGGAGGAAGAGTCTTGCGGCCTGAACGTTGTCTCACAAGTGGTGGGCTGTGCTGTCCCGTTCCTCAGTCCTCTCGCTCTACCGGTTCCCCACGACTTTCGCTACAATAAACCCCTGGAGCTCCGTTCAGGTCGCTGCTTGCACCAACAGCCCTCGTCCATGTCGCACGACGAGCACGCGAACGCGGGACCGTCCACGGTGCCTGGACTGATGGGAACCTCTTCTTGCATGGTCACCACCCCTCAGAAGGATCCTCCAATGTTCGCTGGCCTTCGTGGCGACGACGTTGAAGAATAGTTGGAGCAGTATTACCGCGTGGGTGCTATCAACGACTGGGACGACCCGGCGAAGCTCACTCACATAGCCTTCCGCCTGACAGGAGTAGCCAAGACATGGGATTTTAACCACCAGCTGTACTTCGTGAGTTGGGCCTCCTTTAAACTACAGCTACGGCAGACTTTCGCGAACCCCTCAATCCGATCAGACATCGCGAAGTTAGAAGCTAGCGGAGCGTGTCCAGCAAACCGGCGAGTCATAGACTTCGTACATCGAAGATGTCCTGGCCCTTTGTCACCGCGTGAATATCGCTATGACGGTGACTGACAGGGTACGTCACCTACTCAAAGGCATTGGAGCGGCGGCGTTTTAACGCCCCTGTAGTGAAGAACCCGACTACGGTCTCAGATATCGTAGCCACATGTCAGCGCCTTGACGAGCTTCATCTGCTCCGCTTGCAGCCTGACACTGAGCTGAGGGCCACCAATGACAGCGAGCTACGCGCGCTAATCCGTTCAATCATCCGCGAGGAACTCCAGACACAGGCTACGTCTTGTGACACATGGGCTCCGTACGACTGATCCTGGCAGCAGCCTCCGCGACGTTGTCAGGGAAGAACTTGTTGCCACGACGGGCGCACAAGTTCCTACACCACCCCCCTACCAACGCCCTACCGACACCCTACCGACGCCAACTTACACTCAGGTTGCAGCCGTCGCATCTCCTCCACAGTCACTCGTCCACGCGTCCACAGTGCACAGTTCGGTGAATGTTCTCTCACCACGAACACCACATCCACCTCCAAAAGTCTGGCGCCCACCTCGACCGGTAGGTTATTACTGCGGGTTCCGTGGCCATATCTCGAGGTTTCGCCGGCGCCCTCAACAGGACGAAAGACGAGGTTACGACTATTACAATAAAAGGGACGAGTTTTCTGCTCCGCCTCCGCAACATAGTCGCCCCTACCAACGTTACGAGCGTCGCTCACCATCTCCGCCGGGCTTCAACGGAGCCGGCCCTTCCCATTTTTCGCGTGGTCGCTCTCCATCACCGATGCGGCTCTCCACTTCTCCCCTTCGACCAGCTACTTCGTTCTCGGACCACCGACTGGAAAAATAAGCAGTGCAGCTTCAAGAGGGAAAGCGCATCTTTCGGACTCAGTCAAACTCCTCCGCAGCGGCCCTCAAATGCACTGCTAGTGTGTGTTGAAGGTGTATGCGCTGAAGCATTGGTAGACACAGGTGCACCGCTTTCCGTCATTAGTATTGAACTATGTTCGCGTTTGAGAAAAGTGAAGATACCGTATACTGGACCTCGTCTTCGATGTGCTAACGAAGTTCTTGTTCGGCCCGTTGGTGTGTGCACAGCGCGAGTTTTGATCGATGGCATACTTCACCACATCCAGTTTATTGTCCTCTCTTCATGTACTCACACACTTATTCTAGGATGGGACTTCACCTCTTCAGCTTCACCATTGACAGCTTTTAGTCAAAGAGTCGCTCACATGAAGAACACGCAATTTTCACCTGGTGGTAATGCTCAGAGTCTGCGTTTTGTCACGGTGGCCGATTGTTCTGCACCTACAGGCGAAGAGAATGTTCTAAAGCTTACGTCCCATACCATCATTAACGGTGACGTGTTCCCTGATACGTGTGATCGCTGGATTTCTGGTGGGCTTGTAAATGCACCTAGCATCGTCCGGTTTCGCGACAGCAGAGCGTTGGTCACTGCACGCAACCCCACTTCTCGGCCCCTTGTTCTGCCCCAAGGTACCGTTGTGAACCGCTTTGCTGACACCGAACCTCTTGCCCTGGTGCCGCTTAACACAGGTACACCACCGCTGTCTACTCCTACTGATGACCACGCGACGACCGTAGTGTTAACTGCCACCATAAACCCTGACCTCACTGCAGAGAGCAACATCTGTTAGCTCTATTTCGAAAACACCGCACTTCATTTGATGTCCCCTCGAAGCTTCTGGGACGCACTTCCGTCGCTGTGCATCGCATCGAAATCCAGGGCGGTTCGATTTTCCGCCGACGCCCTTACCGCGTGTCTTCCGCAGATCGTAGAATCATCGAGGACAACATCACTGACAAGTTCAAACGCGACATCATTAGGCCATCGTCCACCTGCTGTCTTGGTCCGGAAGGACGGCTCGGTACGGTTGTGCATTGAATATCGAGCACTCAATAGGATCACGCGAAAAGACGTATATCCGATGCCGCGAATTGACGACGCCCTTCAGAGTCTTCAGGGCGCGGAATATTCCTCAAGTCTCGATCTCCGATCAGGGTATTCGCAAATACCTATGCACGAAGCGGACAAGGACAAGACGGCCTTTGCAACACCCGGTGGCCTGTATGAGTTCCATGTGATGCCATTTGGTTTAGGTAACGCTCCCGCAACGTTTGAGCGTGTGATAGATACAGTTCTACATGGCCTGAAGTGGAAGACTTGCCTATGTTATCTCGATGAGATAGCTCTAGTTTCTTCTACTTTTCGTCAGCATCTAGAGCGGCTGGACGAAGTCCTGACACGCATTTCTAATGCCGGCCTTTACCTGAGCACAAAAATGCCACTTCGCCCGAAAGAATATCATCGTGCTGGGCCACCTTGTTAGTAAAGATGGTGTTCGACCGGATCCTGAGAAGCTGGCTGCTGTGACACGTTTCCCTCGCCCGGAAAACCAAAAGCAACTACGAAGTCTTCTGGAGCTCGCATCTTATTTTCGCCGCTTCATCCGCGATTCCGCCTTCATTGCGTCGCCGCTGCACAAGCTACTTACGTCGGGCACTGCCTTCGCTTGGACGAACGACTGCGACATCGCGTGTTAAACGCCCAAGAAAGCGCTGACGTCCGACCCTGTCCTCTGTCACTTCGATGAGAATTCTCCTACTAGTCTGCACACCGACGCAAGCGGCCATGGCGTGGGTGCCGTTCTTCTACAGCATGAAAACAGTGGTCGGGAGAGAGTCGCCGCTTATGCCACCCGAGTCCTCACGACTGCTGAACAGAACTACTCAATAACAGAACAAGAATGCTTGGCTGTAATTTGGGCCGTACAAAAATTCCGCCCATATCCTTACGCACGCTATTTTACCGTGATTACAGACCACCACGCCTTATGCTGGCTGTCATCCTTAACGAATTTGTGCGGACGCCTCGGCCGGTAGGTGCTGTGGCTGCAGGAGTAAACTTTGGACGTTTTTTACAAATCTGGGAAAAAACATCAAGATGCCGACGCTCTCTCTCGTTGCCCCCTGCCACTCCCACCTACTCAGAGCAACCCTCTCCATCGCTCGATCCGCGAAATGGAGACTACGAGTTCCCTAACGTCACCAGAACTAGCTGTTGTTGGCACGCTGTCCTCCAATCACTACACTCACTTGGCCTCCTTTCAACGGGATGATCCATATTGCCACGGCATTATTAAATGCCTTTTTGGGGAGTCTCCACCACCAAATGCCAGAACACGCCGGCAACTCAGGCAATTTAAGCGCGACAACAACATCGTGCATCGATATGTTTATAATCCTAATGATGGGCACCTGTGGGTGCCCGTCATCCCACGCTCTCTTCGTATGCAGGTCCTTGACACCTTCCACGATGACCCATCTGCTGGTCACTTGGGATTATACAAAACATACAACCGCACTAGGAGTCGTTTCTTCTGGCCCGGCCTCTCCACTTCTATTGCAAAGTACGTCTCCTCTTGCGCACTGTGTCAACGACGCAAGCAGCCAACTTTGCCTCCTGTCGGCTTGTTGCAACCCATCCCATGTCCCTCTGCACCTTTTGCCATTGTTGGTATACACCTGGTTGGTCCTCTTCCCGTAACTTCCACAGGGTATCGATGGATCGTAACAGCGGTTGACCACCTGACGCGGTATGCAGAGACTGTCCCCTTCCGCTCTAGTTCTGCCTCTGACGTGGCCACTTTCTTTCTCGAGGCCATTGTCTTGCGTCATGGTGCGCAATCGTCGCAATCGTGGCAAGACTTTACTGTCCTCACTAATCGAAGAGGTTCTTAAAACTTGCAGCACAGTTCACAAGACGACGTCACCATACACCACCCTCAAACGAATAGTATAACAGAGCGATTCCATCGCACCCTAATCGATATAATCTCAATGTACGTCGGACGAAACCACGACAACTGGTTTCACACAATCTTACCATTTGTGCCGTTTGCCCATAATACCGTTTCTCAACGCACTACAGGGTATTCGCCTTTTTACCTGCTTTGCGACCCTTCGCCGATATTTACTATCGATACTTCATTCCTCAACACTCCAAGTGCCAGTTCGGCAACTATACCTCAACAGTTTGTCTCCCGCCTTGAAAAATGTTGGCAACTTGCTCGACTCAGGACAGAAGTCACTCAACATTATCGCAAGGAGCGATATGACGACGAAGTGCTCCTATGGACGCCCACTCGTGTTCCCGGATTGTGCGAAAAGTTTTTAGTGATTCCACGGACCCTACATAATTATTCAGCAAACATCCCCTGTTAACTATCTTATCACTCCCCTTAAGGGTTCTCCAGACCGTCGCTGCCTTGGCTCAGAGATTGTCCATGATTGGCGTCTCAAGCCATTCGTTCGGCGTATCTCCCCAGTCTAAGGCACGGCCAGGCTGGCCGCTTTGGCCCGCGGGGAAAATGTGTGAGCATTGTTCATCTGCTTCCTCTTCTCACCTGTAAATATTCATCATCACTGCTTAGGCTGGGGCAGCGGGGCTCGGTCTCGGTACAATAAAGAGGAAGAGTCTTGCGGCCTGGACGTCCAGCATTAGAATTTACTACTGTGCTAAGATATCGGACATATGCGATTCACAGTGATCCTAGTGAGGCGATAACAACATGGACAGAATTTCGACATCTAAAATTCACGTGGAAAAGAGAATGGTGTCCGTCGCGACAAGCTGAAGTGCTGATCACGAGATTACGCTGCCGAGTCCCCCCAATGAATCTTTACTCGCACAGGGCTGGTCTGGTGATATCGCCTCTGTGCCCATTCTGTCTTGAAATTGAAACGATCATTATGTTTTAAAATGCCGCCAGTATACATCAGTAAGAAAAAGACACCTGGAAATTGCGCTTTCTAAATTTGCGCTAACATTGTCAGTGGAAGTCATTCTTACTTTTGGTGCCTCCGTACTGGGCTTCAGCCACAGGGACATATTTGATGCAGTTTGCGGATATATAAAGGCATCAAAACGACTACGTTTGTGAATTATTCACATGCCAAAATTCTTAAGACGATGGTAAATCCTATACATAAAAATAGGAAAGCACTTTGCCTGTTTTGATAGAAGTGCACAAATAGCCTATATAGATTATATTTTTTATTTTTCTCCGTTTTCCTTTTCTCTTGATTATTATTAATTTATCATTCTATTTTATCCATCATGATGTGGTATTCGCACTATATGTCAACTAAAAGTTAGACACATCAGGCCCTGGCCAATCCCCCGAAGTGGGTATGTGCCATATTCGAAGGATCGTCATCATCATCATCAACTGAACGTTGTCTCACAATATATATAGAACTCCCAAAGAAAAATAATTCAGATAAATGCTTCCGAAGCGCGGAATGGAACCAGGAACCTCTCGCTCCGCAGCGCGTGGCGCTAATCACTACGCCACAAAGAGAAGATCCTTCATGGAGCTGACGGCGAGCCTTATGCACACACCCTTAACCACTGGCAAGAATCAGTGATGGCAGGCGCTTATAAGCGCTTGTTCATTATCAGCGAGTTGGCGCGAGCAGTGCAAGGGACGCATTTAAAAGTTGTCGGCCAGCTCTCTCGCTTCTAACATTTGTGCAAGGGACGCCGCTCAACGAACAAACAGAAGATGAGCGCGAACTATCAAGTGTCACAGCTCGACACTTGAAGCACGCTAGTTTCCTTCGCTGCTTTGGCCGCCTTGGCAACAGGAACGCTGTTCACACTGAGAGTATCCATTGTGACAGCTTATTCGCGGTCGTTCGGTGTATATCTGTGCATTCGTTTCGTACGTGCTTCACTTGATAGTTCGCGCTCATCTTCTGTTTCTTCGTTTAGCGGCCTCTTTGGAGCTCGAGGGGCGCGATGGAAATGTCAAGCTGCCTCGACGCTCTTCACATTGCGGTATTTTAATTAATATTGCTCCTGAAGCTGCGAGCCTCAATCCGTATAGCATTACAGTTTCTTGCTATCACATTCATTGCTTCGCCCTCGCGGCGAAACTGTGAATATTTTAATTTGTCCCCTCCAAACGTAGATGGCGAGACTTGCACCAACTAGCCGTCTTCTTGACACATGGGCTTCCACGGAAGTTACGCTAGGAGTTTACATACACCTTGCATGTGCTGCATGTGCTTGGGGGAGAATGGACAGCTTCATCGAATTTTCAATCAGCTGGATCTCATACCTTCGAGAAGACATCGGCAGCGTATGCGTGACATCGGCCAGTTCAATGCATGTAAAAGGACAGCATCAAGCCGGATTCTTCAATGGGCACGGCGAAAACGCAAGAAGCGGACCATTAACCCTGCGTCCCGCATCCTTGTTGCACATTAGTTGTATATGCTCATACCGTAGTGATGAATGAGGTATTATTGTCCTGCCGTGCCCACAGACTTTGATTGCCTTCACGTACAAGTGTTCCAATGAGCGCAAACTGTTACTTTTTGGTGATGTGGAATTGAATCCCGGTCCCACCAATGCTGAAATGCTCCAGATGCTGATACAGGGCGGGTATGATATCAGGGATCAGTTAGCAGAGCTTGAAAAGCGGTTGGAAGCTGCAGAGGGAAGTGTTACCTCTTTATCGACAAGAATGAGCGGATTAGAAAGTAATGTAAGAAAAATATCACAGAAAGCCGATAACTTTGAATGTCTTAACAATTCGGTTGAAACATTTCACCAAACACTCGTGATGCAGCAGGAAAAACTTACAGAGCCAGAAGACCGTAGTCAGATGTCGAATGTTGTGGTGTTTGGCATAGATGAGCGACCGAATGAAACGGAGGATGTTCTACGGCAAACAGTAATGAAGGAGGTGTACGAGGATAGGCTCGGCCTAAAATGCTTGTCTGTTGCTAGAATACATCGCTTGGGAAAACGTCCTGGAAAGGAACCTGTAATCCAGTTTTTTTTTCAAAGTTGTACGGAAAAACAGCAAGTACTACAGAACTGCAAAAAGCTTAAGGGAACACAAATTTCCGTGCAAGATGACTTCTCTGCTGAAACTCAAAGGAAATGCAAACTGCTATGGAAAAGCGCCAATGCCGAAAAAGAGCAAGGGAAGGAGGTTTCGCTCCTGAAAGATAAGCTGCGTGTTGATTCCCACTTCTACGCATTGCATTATGTTTCGAACACACGTGCCCTTGTCCGGTCTGGGAGAGACCCCACACAAACAGCGTAGCTTTCACGGTCTGCATCTAGGGACCTGCGCGTGCGCTCTTTCAACGCGAAAAGCATGATCAACAAAGCAGACAAATTAGAAAAATTTCTTTTCACTCACACCCCTCGCGTGATTGTTATCACTGAGACTTGATTACACAGGAGTGATTGACGCACGCGGGGCAGAAGAGTTGCAGCAGTTTCTAAACTCGGTATCGATGTATGTTTGGTAAATCAGATTGCCAATCACGAAAGCCTGTTCCTGAACTTCACTGTAAACGGTTTAACCTTTATGCTTTGTGATGTTTATAAAGCTCCGCAAGTATCGGATTCTTGCACATGATATATCATCATTACAGGCGACTTCAACCTTCTAGCTGTCAATATAACTATTGGGGATCACCATTTCAAGTGACATGAAGTGGCGGGTAGATATTTTGTGAATTTTCACTTCAGCTTTTGGAAAAGTGTGCCTTAAAAAACGAATCCTGCAAAAGCTACCGTGAATCTTAGGTTCAAGCGTACATTGCTATATTATACCTAAATTGGGGTATGCATCTGTGGGATGGGATCTGTTCGCGAACGAAAAAGATATACAGAGCATAGAAGCGCTACAAAAGGAAGCCGTCAGATTTATATTTAATAAATACAAAGGACTAGATTCCCTAGCTCAACTCATGAAAGTTCATAAAATTGCCCCACTGGCTGTCCGCAGAAAAATTAGGCGACTTCTGGAGCATTATTTTGAACGGAAAGCTTATTATGTCTCCACCTTCTTATTTAAAATCCGCTAGAGCGAGACCTGTGGGAAATGCTCACAAACACACAGTTGAACACTTTTTTGTTAAAGCAGAGGCTTTCGCACGCAATTTTTTCTTCCCCATTATTTCAGATTGGAACAGTCTACCCGAGGTTATTTGAGACGCAGACAATTTTGATGAAGCCCTTGAATAACACTTGTCACGTCGAATATTGAATTGCTGTAACTGTTACACAATTTACAGTGCCAGTATTGCTGTAATGGTGCTCTTTTTCATTTCCTTGTTAATAATAACCTGAGCGAAACTGGTGTGTTGCATGTGGTGCCAGTATTGTTAGCAATTATTTCTTTACCGTTCTTGTCGTTTTGTAAATTCACTCCTGCCTGGGCCGGGCTGGCCTGCAGTATCCTGATACAAATAAATCAATAAACCCTTCACTTCGTTGTTGGTGAAAGCCTACTGCGTCGTCGTAAGTACCTCACGGATGGAGGGGAGTGGTTGCTTGGCATCCACCGGCATCTCCGTTCGGATACTTGAGCGGCGTTTCAGGACAACCCGCAGTGTGAGCGCGCAGGCGTACTGAAAACATAAGCGCGCCTGCAACTTCGATATTACTGGCGCGGTATGTATCGATACATCCGTCGTTATGTACGCTCCTGCCTCTCATGTGAACGGTTCAAGCACGCCCCTCGTCGTTCAACCGCCCCATTGCAGCCATTGCCTCACCCATAACCACCACTAAATGTCGATAAGCGCTTTGGACGTGAGTGTTAACAAAGCGCACAGCGGAGCAGCGAAAGTAGCAAGGCTGATCGAGAACCGAAATCCAGGCTCTCAAACTCGTCCTTCTGTTCTTCTAAGCCATATGCCCACTGCTCCGTCAATTACACCGCAGAAAGTAGTACTATACCTGAGGCAAGTTTAAACATATCTGATTGGGTTGCAGAGCTTGGGCTACTGAACTGATTTGTTTGTGCGATTTTTTGAGGGGTTGTCCAGCCGCGAAGGTAGGCTAGAAATGGACTGTTCAGCCTATAACTGAGTTACGCAGATGATCTCTAGTCCGTTTAAAATTATATTTTGAGAGGTTTTGACGCGGGCTATGGCCACATCGACGGAGTAACATGTTATGAGAAATATTTTCTAAAAGCAGTCAAGTGGATTTCGGCAAGTTCACACCAACCTGCATGAAGGTCATTCTCATGACCAGCATAGTTGCGGTGGGGCGCCCGTAGTGTTTGTAGGGCTGCGGCAGTATTTGTAGTCCATCTAAAGTGGCTGTGCACAGCGTACCACTTGTTTGCCAGATGCGGAAATGACTCAAGTTAGAAGGCCGCGGGTAGGGCCTCGCACTTCTTGCGTTGACCATGGTGACGGGCTACCGCCAAACATTACGATGGCAGTCCTGCTCGCAACCGCTGCCTCAGAAAAACAAAGGTGTTGATACGGAGATCCACATTAGGGCGGCCTGATGAAGAAGGGCATTTTCATGACCAGCTAACTGCGGTGGCATGCCCCAAATACTTGAAACGCAGTGATGGTAATGATAGTCCCCCCGAAGTGGTAGCGCGGACCGTACAAGCTGTTTGTCAGATGTGGAAATGATCCCACAATAAAGGCAGTGGCTAATGTCTTGTGTTTATTGCAAAAGTCATGCTGACGGGTTGCCGCCAAACATCACGATGGTAGTTCAGGTCGCCACCGCTGCCTTTTTCTATTACGTTTGACTTATTGCCGCATATACCAAAGCCTGAAAGACCTCTCATTGCGTAAACCGCCATGTGGTATCGCAAACTTCTTCCATAGCGAGGAATCTCGAGACAAAGAATGTTGTGAGCAAAAGCTTCACGAATCTATGCCTCTTTGCACACTAGAATTGCTCAGTGGTGGATCGACCATCGCGCAACCCGCGCTGGTATGAATCCGAGCAGCTCCTTGGATTCTAGGAAATGCATCAGCCGGTGATTTCATTTTTTTTTTGAAGAATTTACGTAGGAAGGTTGTTAGCGCCATTGCGCCAAGCTATAGCTTGAGACAGAAAGTGGATTCTTGCCCCTCTTCAGAATAGAAATTGCTACTGGCTCATTTCTAGGAAATTGATCTTGCCAGAAAAGCTCACAGTGCTGAACTACGAAAGCGCCTTCTCTTGACTTGAAGCTTTTCAGCATGTAATTGATTATGTGGTCGGAACATCAGGCTAATTTGGTGCAAGAATTCAGAGGCGTACACAAAACAACTACGCAAAATCGCTGCTTGTATGGATCATTACCGTTGTATGGATCATTACCTATTTGTACATCCTTTTCTTGATTTGTATTGCTTAAAGCTTTCGTTACACCATGATCAGCCATAGACTTGTTTAAAATGTCAGCACGGGGAGTTCCCTTGTTCTTCCAAGGTGTCGCCTGTGTGCTTACTAATGGGACTGAGTGCATTTGTTGCCCTTTTACTCACCTGACCCTATTCGAAAACTTGATCTTATGGGTAAACGAATTACCCAGCTAGCACACAACAAGAAAAAGACGGCTTATTGAGGTATTTACGTCTTATTCAACGTGATTGACATCGCAAAGACGTCGCGAGGAGTATCGACATCAAACGGACCATGAATGCGTCTCCGAAACATCTTCGCGAGATCGAAAGTAAATGTCGGACAATACTGGCAGCTTGCCCCCTACCACCCACCGCATAAGCGAAGGTAGGGCATGGCTCAAAGCGACGGTGGGTATCGGCACAGTGCTCGGTACCGAGACACCGCCTGCTGCCATGGACACGGGAGAGAGGAGCCACAATGTATGGCTCCTTTCCTCGCTGGTCGCTTGGCTTGTTCTCAGCATTTGCTAGCAGTGGAAAGGTACAAGTTGACAAATCCATGGAAATCTCGAAGCTGCCGCTTAGTGTTAGCCGTGTGAAATTCCTGCTGTTTGACTATTGCTGGTTGGGGTCAACTTTTGGTGCTTGATATTGTAAGGCTCACGAAGTTCAGCTGGTTTACGCGAAATTCATACCCGGCCATATTGGCTAGGATTCTATGTGCTGAGGGATGGCGGAAGGCAGGGCGAAGGTGTTTCTCTTGTTAAGATGAAGTCGGGCTGGCAGAGAATGTCGTCTCTGTAGCCGTGGCAGAAGTCAAGGCCAAGTAGGACCCCGTTCATAAATCGTTCAACTGATTTCCGTTGTTTAGGAGCCCAAAGGACATGCGAAGGATTTCGAACAGGCCGGAAGGCGTTGCTGTGGCGGTCTTCGTGACGTCCTCGCGTGCCACTGGTGGTATGTCTTAACGAGGTCGGCCTTGGAGAGGTTTGTATCAGAGTGTTAATTGGTAATAACGCCTTGAATGTTCGGTACCCGGCAGCGGTCCGGTACTATTGCTCCGTTTAGGGCCCGGTAACCTCCATATGGGCGCCAGTCACTTGACATTGCCTTTGGGACCATGCGAAGTGGAGACACAAGGGCTTGATGACGGGTGGATGGTGATAAGCCCGATAATGTGATCGAACTTTTCGTGGGACTGGCGGAATTCTTTAGGAGACAGACTTTGTGGTGTGTCTTGGGAAGGCGGACCAGTTCTAGTTATAGAAGGTGTTCTGCCGAACTGCATTGCCCGCTTGTGTTTGGCACACCAACTCTGGTAATTTGATCGGTATAGCAACAAAGCGGCATTTGTGCCGGTGATCTGCGCGCTTACCTTGAAGTGCCTTTGGCGACAAAGATCGTAAAGGCCTCGATTGCGCACGCCAATCGGGAGACTGAAATAGCTTATAAAATCGGCCCCGATCATAGCGAATTCTGTGTCAGCATTGATGAAAATCTAAGGAAATGCTCTCTTGAGGTCCAGATCGAGCGAAGTGCAGGTCCAGGTTAGGTCCAGCTGCTGTGGTTGCGCGGGAAATTCTTTCCAACGGCGCGAGCTGCTTGTCTACAACGCCGCTACTCTGTCGGTAACGCGCGAAATTTCTTCGCGGAGCTGAGTAAGGGGTCGGAGTAATTTGGAGGTGTTTTCCAGTTGCGCTCTTTTCAGAGACTGGTGTGTCACAAGCGTGATTGTGTCAGCTATGGTGGCCACCTTGCCATGATTGTGTCAGCAATAGTGGCCATCTTGCCAAGGTGTTTTTCGTCCACCGTAGCAAGAGCCGCCAGGACGTTATGTTGAGCCGGACGCAGTCGAGAAGGCGTTGAAGAAATGTCTCGCACAAAAATGTACTTTCAAGAGCTGTACCGCTTCCCACAAGTTTGCATGCTCGCAGCAGCTGGGCCAGCGTGTGGTGATTGAGCACTCTGTCACTCACAACTTGCCGAAACCATACGGGTTCCGAAAGAGTGACGCACCCCATGTGGTAACCTTAAGAATCTGGTAATCATTCCGTAGGTGGGGCGAGCGGGAGCTCGCGGGCCTCGCTGGCGGTCCTTGGGGGGAAGCTGCTTACGACGTGGTGGTAGCGTGAGAGGTCGGCTATGATGTGACTTGCGGAAAATTGAGCCTTGACCTGCATAAACGAAACCTAGGGGTCTGCTGGACAAAAATAGGGGAAGCTTCAAGATGAGAGCCGACGTGGCAGGCGCGCAGGTGTCACTGCATGTTTGCGTCGGGTCACCATGGTGGGATGCTAGCATAGGTGAGGATTGATCCAGCGGACAGCCGTGAATCCCAAACGATAACTGGAGTTTTATTTCCTGTTCTATGGGAGAGAAGGACGCGCCTGAGCGCGGTTACAGAAGCGACGGCCGGTCGGAGTGCGGGCACAGAATACGGACATTCAGTGTGTCCAGTAAACCGCTATACGCAAAGGCGTAGCGGATACCGGATAGCGTGTAGCGTTGTCTGTCGCAATCAAGTGGCAGCAGCTATCGGTGATAAAAACAACCAGCACACCTGCGGAATCTATGTCCTCCGAGATTCTATCAGGGAATCGCTAAGCCTACAGCTTTGATAACTTGAGTGCGGCTCTCGGAAACGGCGTCGTATTGTGGCGGATACTTTACTGTCGAAGCTTCATGATACAAAACTAAGGCAAATACAACCGTCAGTTAGTAACTTGAGGGCTACAGACCGCGCGACGACCATTTGAAAGATTCCAACAGGACGGGTGGTCGGCCATGTTTGCACATGTGCTGTTGACATCCGGCAAAGTGCCTTGCGTATAGCGGCTTACCGGACACGCTAAATGTCCCTAATGTAAACACACGTGAGGTCAGCGGCGCGATGATAGCATGCACTACACCTTTTATCACAATCAAAAAAATTTCACAGCATATCCGCGGAGTGAACGATTATGAGTGGGCGAAGCTCCGGGGGTTTATGATAGATCTTGCCGAGTTCCGGATTAATTTAGTTAAGGCGCACGCTACGAATCCTTATGGTTCAACAACGCACAAGTGAAATCTCCCGCCGGCACTTTATTGCAAGTCAAGGTCCAGTGCCTATATATATTTCTCCAGCTCGAGCCGTCGCTATTTTTCAATCAAGAAACTCGCTAGAAGGCGCTGCCTGCGTCAAGCTTGTCTCCCGCAGGTGAGGGCGAGTTTTCCTTCTTTGCGAGCTGGTAGCGCGTTCAACGAAGAAAGAGCGCTTCCGTAGTCAAGGCGCGCCTTTAGCTCTCTCTGTCTCTCTCTCTCTCTCTCACAAGACAGCAGATTGAAGAGTGAGAGAGCTGGTGCGCCGGGAGGCACGCGCCGCGGGCACGCCCCCCACAGGCGCCCTCCTAGTAGCGCGTTCCTTCTAGGTAACGCGCTACTACACCGGACGGACAGACCCAAACCATAAGGAGCTTCGCCCCTAAAAATTCAGAGTTAGATACTTCGCTGTTGAGGTTCGTTTCAGCGAGTGCAATTACACCGGCTTTAAAGTAAGTATTCACGGCTCATAACCTATCGTTCCTGTGGAATACGCTGTGGATATTCGCATGCCAAATGGAAAATTCAGGAGGTTTCAAAGAGGTGGTGCCATGTCCCCTCGGGTGCCCCTACGACGTCTCCGAAAATAGACGGCAAGAGCGAAGTGTTCGAGGGGATGTACCATGCGAAATATTTGCAGTATCCGAGGTACCGATCTCGTAGATAGTGTCGTTCATGAGGCATAAAATTTACTAGCCGCATGCCATTTTTGTGCCTAAGTTAATATGCTGTCTCAGCTTCTTTTGGACATAGACATCGCCCTTTGCAGAGCATGCACTGAAAATCGTGCACGTGCTACGGGCGTGGGCCGATGAGAGCGTCTACTTCATCATGAAGACCGCACAAGATTAACCTACAGACGCTGAAACTTTACTGCAGTCGCATCCCAATCCGGCTTTTTTTGGCGCGATTCCGCAGGCGGTTGTTACCCTGGTGAAGAACAGGAGCTCAGCGCACGAATCAAAGCGTCGCAAAAGTACGTCTAACCCTCTGCAATGTCCGGCCATCGCAGAGCACCCGGACATGTATGAAATTTGTCCTCTTCAAACAAGATGCCTTCAAGAGCACCTGCGAAACAAGTTAGCGTTATTCCTCTCTCAAAAGCCCACTTGGTGGAGATGCAAGAGGGAGGACTATGTCCACATGTTCGCAAAAAGTACAAAGGAACTGCACAAACGTGCATGAAGGTGAATCAAAGGTGGCCCAACATTCGCGGGCGTGGTCCGGCTTCATCCGTGCTACGTGGGCGAGCTCGTGGCGCGGATGTCGTCGGTTCGAACCAGGGCCTGAGCTGCGAGGTACCACTTAAGTCAACTCATTGAGGCGGTGCCAGCATCGCAAAATTCCATCTATCGCGGGAGCGATCATCCGAGAGCCTTCATTCTTGCATGGACGTCAAGACCAGCACGTCGCCGCCTGGATGGATCGTTAGACAGCTGCTACCTCGACACAGCCTGGCGTAACACAGAAATCGCAAGCCATCGTAGCCGGTGTTTGACGCTGTCGCCTCAAAATGGCGGCCCGTAGAATGAGATCGAAATTTGCTGATGGCCGAAATGACTCCTAGGCACTCACTTTCGGCACATAGCCAGTGTTCTTGTAAGGCTACAGCTTCCATAGGGGGCTCCATGTTCTGGACGTCTTACAATCGAACCAGAGTGGTTGCAGTTTTAATGTTCTTGTCGTAGAGTGAATATCAGTGCGTGTAACATCGTCAACATGTTCCAGCATTGGGGTTATTTCAAGTCATTCACACATTTCCGCCAAAGTTTGCTTTAGTTATTCTGCCAACGGGAAGCGACATACTGGATGGGTTGCGCTGTGTTCCAAAAACTTCAAACAAACGTTGGTAATACAAGCATACGCCCAGGAGCTGCTAGGCAGCTTATTTGTTCTCGGTGCGAATCAACTCAGCAACCGCAGTCAGCTTCACTCTATCCGTGAAAAGCCCCTGTGGGTTATCCACGTGGCCTCGAACTTCCTTTCCAGGAATGCAACATATCATTTCAGGGCTTGATTCCATATAGTGGTGAAGATGCTCGTGGCTTTACGAGATGTTCGTCAAACGCGCTTGAAAACACATCGACATCGTACAATACACCACACGTATTGTCACGTGGTCGTAATGCACGCAGCACTCAAGACGAAGCAGGCTGATCTGAAAATGATGTCAGCCGGACTGTTTATTGGGCGAACTCGTGCCCAGCAAAACAATGCCAATCAAAATGCAGAAAAATAGCAGCGTGAACAGTGGTCCGTGACGTAAAGACTAACAGCGCTATGCGTCGGCTTTTATACGCACGTCGTAACGCGTTCTCGCATTATCTCTGAACTTCCAGAAGTCACTCAAATGTGCGCGTCAAGCATGGAGAGTTTTCAGAACGGTTGGCACGGTTCCCGAAGTGACCTGCCAGACAAATGCGACCTGCGTTGCACATAAGAGAAAGATATATTGGCGCTCCCCGGAAAACAAGCGCGCGTCAAAGGAAGGTGATAACGGTGCTATCTTTAGACAACCGAAAACAGCCGCAAGTGTCAATGTGTGATATGTACAGCAAGCACAGCGTCCGTCATCAGTACCTATTACAGTGTCCATCAAGCGGCAGTAGCGGGACCCAGACCGATTGTCAGGATAGATTTTAACTCGCAGAGGCCATCATAATTCACGAAAGCGCTTTTTCAATGTGCAGAATTTTTTGGCGATCTTGAGCGTCATAGACCATATCTATTTCTCCAGCTATCAGTCTATGTATCTATCTATGTAGCTACGATCTATCTTGCCGCTTGCGTTTCCGTTGTCTGTTAGCTGGCGCGTTCAACTGATCCACCCTATATTTGCAAGGCACGGCGTAAATGTGTGACGAACATGAATGGCTCGTGTTGATATTACTAAAGCCATATACTCATCATCTACGTTACGATTGACAACGCTTCAGTCACGTTTAGATTAAACCATTAGTGGCCGACCCAGGGCATGCGCCGGGGTTGTTTGAATCTCACAGTATAAAGTCTACTTCAACAAACGACCAACTAAAATAATCATAAGAAACGCCGGGCTCCGTTAAATAGTGGTTACAGGCCTGGTTGTTTTAGTTTGCTGTTATCATTTTCTTGTTACACGTGCGCCTGTTTTGCCTTGTTTACCGGGAGCGCGTTTATCACTTTCCTAATCCGTGTAGTGTGCGCAGGCCGCGTTTATCAGAATGTTGCCAAAGCGACTGGTCTAGACACCTTGCGGGCTCTTCGTGCACATTTTAATGCCTTCTAGAAGCTCACAGATAATGTGAGAACGCGTTACGACGCGCGTATAAAAGGCGATCCATTTCGCTGCTTCTCCATTTTTACGGTCAACCGATCACTGTTCGCAGTCCTATCGTTTTGCAGTACTATTTCACTTGCTTTGCTGAGCACACTCCACCCAATAAAGAGTTCACTGGACAGCGTTTTCTGTTCTGCTACGTCTTGTCACTATTGCTGCGTCTTGTCACTTTGAAGCTTGTCACTATTACTTTGGGTTCCCTTGTTATTCAGCTTAGCTATGCCTCTTGTGGTGCAAATCGTGAGCGCAGACAGGACCAGGACGTTGACTCGCTCTTCCGCCACCTTGAAGGCGTGGCAGGTACTGTTGCTATCCCGCTATGTTGTGTTATCAGTGGCAAGCATTATTGAACCGGATCTTGGGTTGATAATTGCGCCGTGTTGGTCGAGGAAGTCCATGCGTATTATAACGTCCCTCGAGCAATGTGCACAACCACGAAACTCACCGAATAAGTGTGGTCGTCAGTTCCGTTCGGCGTTATAAGGTGGAGCCCACCTACAGTACATGTCCCAGGCAGTGTTTACCTTGTTTAACTTAGAAGGGTGATTGCCACTTATGAGAGAAATCGTCTCCGGTGTCGACTAAGCAGGTGACTGTGGCCGTCACTTTGATGTCGATGTCGGTGGTTCGTCGCCCGGAGTTCCAGTTCGGCCGACGCGAGGACCACGACTACGTCTGCTTGCTCTCCTGCACCTCCACAGCGCCAAACATTTCGGTGGCGAAGTCCTCTCGCCGGTGCATTAGATCAGTGTTTGCGCGGTGCCCGCGACGTTCCAATGCGTTCTGGACATCGTACTGCCAGGCTTGAAATGGCAGACTGGCCTCGGTTACTTGGATGATGTATTTATATTTTCCCTCGAGCTTCGACGACCTCTTCCGGCGAAATGAACCCGTTCTTGAGGCAATCATGACCCCCAGGCTTCACTTGATGCCTGAAAAGTGCCGCTTCCCATACAAGGAGCTCTTGTTTCAGCGTCTTTATCACGAGGGGTCGAGTACGGCCCTAAGCGCAGAAAACAGCTGTGATCATCAAGCTTGCCCCCGCCCACCGACCAGAAAGTGCAATTTCTTGGGCTCTGTGCTTAGTGCAGGCGCGTCATCAAGAACGTTTCACGGATCGCCGAGCCACTGACGTACCTCACGAAGGCCGACCTGGAAGGCAAGACTGTCGTCTTGCCGAAAGTATTCAGGCGTAGCCTGGCTTCGTTTTTCATGCAAAATAACATCTCTTGAAGAACTTCTCGCCGCTCTTAGCCGGCCAACTCGCCGGAGTGCCTTTAGAGTGACGTCTGAAAATTCTGAAAGGTTTACATGACGACCCCACAGCCGGATACGTCGGTTTTTACCGCACATTCGCGCGAATACAAGAGAAGTTCTATGGGTCTCGCCTCACTGGCGAAGTGGCCCATGACGTAGGGACATGTAGAGACTCTCAGAAACGCGTGACGCCGCCAACTAGGTCAGCCGGACTTCTGCAGCCCATGGAACCGCCTGCACGATCGTTCCAGCAAATCGTCATGGATTTACTGGGACTGTTTCTGACATCTGCTTCCGGTATTATTTGATCGTCGTTTGATTTGGTTTGGAAAAACGTTATTGTTTGGATCGTCATAGCAAGAGACTACTCACGTATTATGCCGAAAAAGGACACTGCCCCATCCTCTGTCACTTAGTGCCCGAGGTCATCATCGCCGCAAGACGTATGACCGTTATGGCTGGCCTAACTCGGGCCACCACCGAACTACCGCCTACCACACGCAGACAAATGGCTTCGCGGAGGGTCTAAGACCGTCGCAACATGCTGGCCGTGTACGTTTACTTCGAACGCAAAATGTGGGACCCGATACTTCCGTATGTTACCTTCGCGTATAGCACAGCCGTGCGAGGAACCACGTCAGAGAAGCTTGTCTACAGGCTGAGCCCACGAATGACACTTGACACTATGCTAGGGGTCGTCACATGCGAAAAGGATCAAGACGTTGCGAGCTACTTGAAGTGCGCAGACGAAACTCCACAGCTCGCGCATCTGCGTATCAAGAACCGGGAGACTGTGGCCAGCCGCCACTACAACCTTCGACGACGCCACAACAAATACCAACTCGGCGACCGCGTTTCACAATCAGCTCATGCATCGCATTAGCAGGAGCGAGCACGTTTTTATCCCACAAAACAGGAATTACGCTTGTAATTTTGCACTGCAAGTGCTGGAAAATACGCCTCGAGGGCCCCTCAACAGTGCGTTTGCCAATTTTCTAATATAAAAGAACCAGGCCACGCATGAATACAGATTCTGCTGAAAAACAGTTATGCATGTCTTCCAAGTGCACTTCACACTATGGGACGCCTTTCTATAGTGTGCAATAACAATTCGTTGTTTTCGATGCATTCGGGGTGCTCGAGGTGGTGCTGCCTACGAATAAATCTGCTGTCTGGTGCGTAATGCTGCGCTAGTTGTGCGTGCGGTGCCGCGTGTCCGAGGCGCATCCCAGTGTGCCGAGTTTCCGTCGCCTCTCCTCCTTGTCACCGTGGCAATGTGGTCGTTGGAACCGGTTCCTGTTTGGAAGAATCTCCCGCGCCCGAAAGGGTTGCCAGACAGACGACGAATGATCGTGAACCGTAAGCATTGTTGCCAGTGCCTTGAAACCTAGAAATGGAGCGGCTTTGTGCACGAAAAATATTCTGTTTTAATAAGTTCTACTCAGTTTCTGGAGAAACTAATGCACGTTTGCGCACTTCCAAAGGTAGTCTCTCTATTGAGTCAAAAAAAAAGAACGGTAGATCTATCAAGGACAGATGACAGTCCCTTTAAAGTCATCACAACAGCACCGTGAACGAACCGAATTTGTGCAGGTGGCACAACTGAAACATTAAAGGGTCGCTGTTGAATTCTGAATTATTAATTTATCTATTTTATTGCATCAACTCTCACTTACATGCACTGCTTTCAGTATTAGGACGATGCTTCCTTTCCAGAGGGATGTAGTGGCCCACCTGGTTGTGTTCGTTTGTCGTTATCACTTTCCTGTTATGCGAAGACCTTGCCGCGTTTACCTTGCATGTTGCTTCAGGTAGTTACTCAGGACCCAATAAAGTTCGTTGTCAGTCTGTTGCTTCGGGAACCCTCTCGACTGTTCCAGAAAGTTTGCACGCTCGATGCGCTTATTTGAATGCCTTCTATGATGTCAGAGATAATGCGATGACGCGTTTTGATGCCTGGACAAAAGACATGGGATATCGCTACCTGTCAGTTTTCACCGTCGACAGATGACTGTTCACGCCGCTATAGTTTTGCAGCGTGAGTTTTATTTGCCTTGCTTGGAACAGGTTCGTCCAACAAACAGCTCACTTACAACGTTTTGAGGTGTGCTGCGTCCTTGATCTTTAGAGCCATGTGACAATGCGAAAATCCGCCACTGCAGGGATTAAACACGCAACTTTGAGTGGCGCGCCAAGTTTTCTGCACGTCACTCTGGCACACAGCCTCCACAATCGGCCCACATTTATTTCTTCAAGCCAGACGCAGAACGGCTGCTTTAAGGGTACCACTCTTAAGACAAGCAGAAAAACAGTTCGTAAGTAGGTTGCGAGAGAAATGCAGATATAACACGCACACAAACATGCACCCTAACAAGCTTTAGGGCGGTATCGAACGCGGGAACTCGAAGTGCCAAGCCGGCAAGCTACGTCTCGGCTACGGCTACTTCTCCCGTTAGGTATACATGTAAATAAGCCTACGGTAAATAAGCGAGCAGTTGTATTGGTACGTGTGTAACGTGAATTCTGCTTGTAATCAGTTAAGCACTATGATATCACTACATATATTCTGCTACCATTCCGTTAGCTTTTGTTCTACTTTGCTCGATATGCTGTAGCCATAGTACAATGAACGCCGCTTATGATTGCACATCAGCGAACCGTATACTGAATTTCTTTTTTTTTTCAAAAGAGCAGATGTGTGTGCTTTGAACCGAGGTCATTTCGAATGTTACGTCGTAGCATGAGTTCCTGGTTAATCAAATACCATCAGTAGGCACATTTGCTTTACACGAAAGCAGTGATCCTCCTCTTTATAGTTGGGCGAGTGCCAATCATTTAGTCATAGGCATTTAAACTGTTGACTGCTTCGCATGACATCGATTCCCACAGTGCGTGGGATCTCAAATTCTTTTCTTACGTTAAGGCTCATCGACTTTTATGGGCCAATGCACTGTCCTAAGGGCCAAATAAAGTAGAATACTCAGCATGGCGTACATGTCGAATGCGCCATCGATCCGTGGGCTGAGGTAAACATCGCGTTTCCTGAATCTTAATGCATGTGTAGCCAGCACAAAAACGCAGTTTTTTGTCTCATCTTTCCGAATACGAAAGGTGAAAGCCACCGAGTCGTCAACGGCTAAATGACGCTGTTATTTACCAATTCTCGCACCTGATGCTCGGTCACTTCCCCTGCCGTCTGTGACACGCGGTCTGTCGAAGGGGCGCATCTTCTTCAGTAAAAATGGTGATAGACGCACGCCGAACGCTTGAATGTGAGAAACAGCGTAGGGAGGTTTTAAGTTCAATCACGTAAAGGCGATCCTCTGGACCGTTACTACATCCAGTGAGCGCACTTGCAAGCCGTCGCCGACTGATTTTCTGAGTAAACTTACAGCGTGAAAAAAAAACGACACAGTTTAAAAGCGCACACAATACCACCCCACACGCTTGTGTTGGGATTGTGTTGTCTGCTTCTCCTTGTGTCTCGCTCCTTTGTGTGCTGTTAGTTCCCTCAAGATGTTATAGCAACTATATCAGCTTTCATTACTGACGACTGATAAGTCAGCAATTTCATTGAGGAAAGCAAGAGCCGTGCCCTAATGAATGTGCTCAAACTCTTTGCTAAAGTTTGTGAGGAGAACCTAGGAGTGTTTATGCTGGAGCCACAAGACGGCTCAGGTTACGCAGATGTAGCTCTCGGGCATCAGTGGAATCCGCAATCAAGCATCAGTGTCACAGGGTACAACCACAAAGAAAGTGCTTCTTGGGGGTAACGTGATGCTGGCATCGACAGTCTTTCAGCTGCTCACATGACTGTCGTCAGTGCTGCTTTCTAAGGTGTGGGCCGTTTGACGCTACACCTCGTCTGGTGTTCGTCTCCATATGTATGCCGCTGTGCTCTCGTTTCCGTCGTCATTATGGAGGGTTTTCTGTACGTTCAGCGACGGCGGCCTCACAATAGGAAGGCATTGAACTGAGTTTTCCTAACTTGTAGGGCTTGGCGAGCCGCTTCTCGGAAAGCCGCGAGAAAAGGCTTCGCTCGGAGACTTGTAATAAGGGGATGAGGTTCCTAGGGGTCATGCCATCGCTGTTTGCTATCACGGATATTCGTGGTTTTTCTCTACTACAGCGGTTTTTCACCACGGCGTGGACGAGGAGCATTAGGAAAGAATCTAAGGAGGTCCACATGGTGGTAATGACACATTCTATAAATCTCTCCGACTTCTCCGCATTGGTAACACACACCCAGGCAGCACAACAACAATGGGCCGACCTTCGCGCAACGTTGGAAAACATTGGATACAATATTGGAACTACATTGGATTTCGGGGTCCATGCTACACTTTAGACAAGATTAGTCCAATTGGGATAGCAGTGGTATAACATTGGAAAAATTGGGAAAGAATGGCCTTGGCCAACATTGTCCATCATTTGTATTTTCAATATTGGTAAGCTTGTATAAACAATGGGAGCTCGAACCGGTTTTTCCAGCGTTTATTGATGGCTCTTCCATCATTTTTTGCCAGCATTCATCGTTGGATGAGGTAGCATTTCTTGCCAGCCTTCTTTATTGGATGATCCTATATTTTCCCCATGACTATCATGCATGCACTTAAATTTGTTTTGCCGAGGCTTCTGGCTCTAGGCAAAAAGCAAGAATATCGACTAAATTATGGGAGTAACAATAGCTTTATTTTGTAGTTAGTAGGCATGTATGTATTGCCAGCTTGGGAAATGAATTTTTATGTCCACGCTTCATGGTTATGACGACAGCATAAAACAGACATAAAGGGTCAATTCAATGCACTCGTATGTTAATGCCGAAACGTATCTTTCGAACACATACACACGTACAATAAAGCAAAATGTCTTCTCTGTGATACATTTTATTCCTGAGTTTAAGAGACATGAGAAGGGATTGAAAAGAAAATTTTGACGAAATCAACAAATCAATATTTACTCTAAGTTTGAAGTCCACTGTATATGATCAGCCTCAAGAAAACTAAACGCATAAGCACCAGAAGCAAAAAGAAGAGGCACAAGAAAACATACGCCTCAAACTATCCGGCACGTTATGGTTTACTTACTTATTAAATGGTGGAGTAGCTGAAGCTTGAATGGTTCCTTAAACAAGTGCACGAAGCAGCTGAATTGTATAAATTAAACACTCCCTCAATTAAAACAACATAAGTGAATGTTAGGATACGGTGATGTCTTTCAGCATGCGGAATCCGGAACGGAGGGTATGTGGGGACAAACCGACGACTTCCAAAGAACCGAAACCCACGAACAAGAAATGACCGTTACAGAGCAAAAGGAAAACATGTTTCGCGCAAGGAAAAAGAGCAAACAAACATGAAAGTCACGCGAACCAAAACAGCTTTGCTAGGAGCGATTACTTCATCTGCCGCGATATACACAACAAAGCCCACCACGTGTGTATTTACAAATAGACAAATCTAAAGAAAATACGCAGTAATACATTATAATAAACCCGGTACACACCAAAATGAGGGTATGGTCACAACGGAACGCACAATGAGCAAAATAAACGAATGGCTAAAATCGGTACAAAGCTTTCGGGTAAACGTTTAGATCAGTCCGAACACATTGAGGCTCATCTGTTCAGTTCACCTATAATGTCCGGTCCGAAGAAGCGCAGGGCTGCCACTTTCTCACTCTGCAGGAGTTTGCACACGCGAGTTCCGTGTCCATAGTCCACTTAGGTGTTCTGACTTCGTGAACTTGCCAGTTTCAGCAGATATCCGATGCGCGTGCGATACACCCTGTACGTCCGAAAAACCTCAGCCGAGTGAAAGCCGCTTCGCCTGCCTCACCCCCCCCCCAGCTGGCTATGAAGAAACACGTCAAACAGTTATGCGTAGCAAAACGGATTAGTGGAGTCCACACAGCACCCCCTCCCCCTCTCCCCCCTGCCGCGACACGCTTCGATGTTCACCGGCCTCCTGTACCTGCTGCTTGCGGTAGAAAGTTAACAAAGGCTTTTCTTTTCCTTCCAATGTGCTGCATATACCGTATTTGCTCATGCACAACTTATACCGTGCTTACTCGGATACCACGTAACTCGTGTTTTCTTTTTCTCCATGAATGTAGAAGTTCTAGAAGGTGCGTGCATTGCATGGGAATTTCGCAAATAATCGTGCAAGGAATCTTGACGCGTGCTCAGCTGAGATTTATCAAATGAAATGTATCACAAAAACGAACGTAGCTTTCACTCAACAGAACGCGTACTTCAACAGCCAAATACATCCGTGGCCTACATTCAAACATTAGCGGAATTGTGACTCTGGAATTGTCGTCACTGGTGCAGTCAGCGGCGACTCCGAACTCCAGTATCAAGCGTGACTTATATTCACGTGTCGAAATCTTCGTGGCGATACGGCTCTCAGTTACCTTGCAAATACAGTTATCTTTGTAGGTATTGCGAACACGTCGCTACTAAACAATCAAAATGCGATCGGCTATGCGAAGCCTGGGCTACCGAACCCGCAATACTGATAAAAGACAGCACTAACCTGCACCACGTGGCCCTGGGCGTCATGGGAGAGCACGCGAGTAATATTTTTGCGTAAACCATACGTAAACTGGGAGTGCAGAAATTACGCTTGGGCGCTAATTTTGCGAGTGCACACGGTAGGTACATATATATTAGCGTTGTTTCAAACGAAAAAGAAATGATTCCTTCCAATATACCGGCTGTACTTCCCAATTTGAACAACACAGGCTATTTCCGTCTGGACAATATTATCGCGCAAGCAGCATTGCTGTCCTGTATTGGTGAAACCAGCTAGAATGTCTGGACAGTATACACAGCCTACTTCTATTATTTGGCTGCTGGGCACCTTGGACCATGTCTTGACGTTGTAGAAGTAGTTTGCTCAACTTCAAATGTGCAAGTTCTAGCATGCTTGCCATCACTTAGCTAGAACTTGCGCGAATAAACAATTGCGTATATTATAGACATAATTTTTGTGCTGCACTGAATAGAAACAAAATGACTTTTCTGAACTCATTCGCGGCACCGAATCGAGCTAGTGGTCCCTTCATATTGAGAAAACTGGAAATATATCATATGTGCTTCAATCCCGGTATATCATGTGTACTTCCCAATGTTACCAACATTGATGCTACAGCTCTTGTGTACGGACAATATTGTCTGACACAGAACATTGGAAGTCCAACATTGGTGATGCAGTGAGATTGATTGGACAATATATACAGGCTGCTGCCATTACACAACTAATATTGATAGGACTATGTCGAAATGAACCCATCGTTACCATTCTTGTGGACTGGCCCAATCAATACTGTATGCTGAGTGGCAACCATGGCCCACTTTTGCCTTCTTTACAGGATGGAAGAACCACTATTGCAAATTGAATGGTTACGATGGGCCATTGTTGGAGACCTTAGTAGATGGCATTTCCAATGTTGGCTTATGAGTGGTATCACAGGGCCTTCATTGGACCTCCGTAAACCAACAAAAAACAATATTGGCCCGAGCATCTGCGCTGCCTGGGCAGTGACCTGCACTACCGGTTCAGCCAGACAATGCACTTTATCTACCTTTCTTTGGTGATGGATAGAGAATTGTGAGGTCTGAAGCGCAATTCCATTTGATGAGCCTGGTGCTACTGGATCACACTAGCAGTAGCGCACGATGGTAGGCGTACTAGCGCTTCCCCGTAGCTGACCTCGGCATGCTGTCGCAATGTGGACAGCCACGTATTGGTCCGGTCCAGTACACAAAGCGCGTGTCTGACCTCGGCATGACCAATTTCTGCCGCGGGAACTTGCGCTGCACGACCAGTGGTAGTCTTCACGTTCTTTAGTTCCTCTCTTCTGACACCTCTGACGAGATCTCGAAGGCGCCGAGGTCATTGCGGAAAGTGGCAGCAAAGATTTCTTTCGGCGTCGTGGCGAGGTTCGCGGCGTCGCTATTGAATCGCCTTCCACGTTGCTGAAGAACAATTCGGCATCGCAGTACATTCGCAATCAATCTAAGCCACTGTCTTGCGAGGGGTTTGAATCAGACTAGCAAATTTTCTGCTTGGGCGCCTCCTGTAAGGTGGTGTACTTTGTTGGTTTCTTCTATGGAAGGGTCGGCGCGTCAATGCACACAATTCGTGTTGTACGGAGTTACTCTCTCGTTCTGGCTCTGAGTTATCTACGCTATTGCGAACTGCGCTCTCTCCTTCCTGTGCACTCTGGCATAGGCAGTGAAGACGTGCCGACGGAATTCTTCCCAGGAAGTCTCTGTTGCCTGATGGTTTTCAAAGCAGGCTTTTGCGGAATCTTCAAGAGTGAAGAGGACATAGCATAGCCCCTGCTGTTTGGTCCCTTCATTGAGGTTGGCGACTTGCTCAAGTCGTAAAGCCGTTCACCAGCATCCTCATGGGCACCTCCGTGAAACAAAATGAACTTGGCGTCGGTGTGTGATTGACGACCGAGTGGGACGATGTGTTTTCGGCGGGATCAGGGGCTTATGTGTAGCAAGCAGCGCTCGGACTTCAGTCCGTTAAGACGACGACTGGCACGTAAGCGTTCAGGGGTTCATCTACCCTACCCAAAAGTTCCATCAGATAATAGAAAGTTTGAGAATTGGGGGCCCACGACGCTGGGTCCCCAAGCTGCGTTGCGTAGGTTGCTCTTGCGTTCTGAGGATCAGCAGAGTTTGAGAATTGGGTCAAATGCAGGCTGAGTTGGGTCAAACGCACGGAACACCACAAGTGACAAAAAAAGTCTGCTTTAAGGTGAAAACAACAGAAACGTTTTAAACAAACGAAAAGAAAACGAAGTGTAGTCTAAGGAGGAGGAAAAAATAAAATATACTGAACGAAATCTTTGTACTATTACAGATTGCGTATTCTTCCCGCGCGTCTCTAGCATCTGAGCAGACGGATAGCCAATGGATTTGGATGATTGCGGCCTGTACGGTTCTTTCTTTTTTGGCTTTCTAGTCGCGCACGAGGTGACGCAACACGCTTTGGGTCAACACGGACGCAAGAGCCCAAGATTGGCTTGGGTTCTGCGCACGCGCCCTGGCGGGTCGCAAGCTTCTTGTGTCCCCAAGCTCCTTGGGGCCCCAATTCTCAAACTCCCTAATGTCACCAAGCTAACAAACTGGAGTTCAGTACACGAGTGGCAGCTAATAGAACATCGGACTTTTCCCAACGTCGCGCAGCCAGTTAGCACGAGTACGTTTATAAACTTCGCCCTTCTAACTGTAGGGGCTGGGAACAGCAAGTGCGAACCTAGCTTGTGTCAATACATTCTTCAATCCACTAGTTTTATTGTCATGGTTTTTAATGCGTTGCTGGCTTCTACAAGAGCACAAGCGCTTCAGTAGTAAGGCAGAACAATATTGGCTAGAGTGCTACCTCTGCACCTACGTTCTCAGCCATATCATCCGCTAGAGCGATGATATTGCCTTTTAGCCTATTTTCTGTTTTCTTACCTCTATTGTTACAAAAATGATGGGAAGTTTTAAATGCGAAACATTTTTTCGCGAAGAGGAGCTACTTTTACCATATTTATATGTCTACTGACCCACATTTCGGTGCTCCCTTGGTGGTCTCGTTTGCTTGGTCAACCCCAATATTTCTGTAATGGGGTATAAATTTATGAGAAACAAGAATAATTACTCTTTGCATCACCAGCATCATTCACTCGTTAGGCACAACACGATATTGACGAACATGACAAGTACCTCTGGCATCTCTGGCCAGAGGTACTGTGGGCTGTGTTATGGAAACATCGTGGCCCTCGATCAGTGAATGGGTGGTGTCCTACGCGATCTCTTTGCCAGTCTGGCGCGCAAACGGGGGGCACTTCAAGATTGCATGTTTAAAATCCCTGTAACTGCCACAGTCGGGACACAAAGCGGAGACCTCCGCGAAACGGCCAAAGATCTGTGGCATGTGTAGTCAGTGAGGAAGACGATCCACAGTAAACAAGAGCAATTTACTCAGCGGAGTTCGCTGCTGACACTCCATTTTTTTCAGCAGAAAAGAACACGAAAAAGAGCGTCGCACCGGCTTCTCGAGACTGCAGCAACGCGCCCTCTCCGTTTTCTAGAAGGTGGTCTGTTTTTCACCAGCCGCTGTGATCGTCTTCCTCGTCTACGGTGGTGCTGATACAGCAGGCCTCCCCTCTAGTGACGGAGCCGTGCAGGTAGCCGGAACACCTTGACACGCTTGGACGGCGTATTTGGAGTTTAATTGGGTTTGAATACAGGCGAAAAACAGCTGCATCTGGGCTAGTGGTTTCATTTTGTGACTACGGGAGCGGGTCTTCAATTGGAGCAGGATTTAGTAACCGATAGCAACGGTCTCTTCAGTGCTGTTTAAGTCAATGGTGAAACGATTGTCCGCATAATGGATAACGCTGTATGAACCATCGTAAGGAAGTTGCAGTGGCTTCCTCCCTGAGTTACAGCACACAAAAGCATCAGGTGAACTCGCCATCTCTCTGAGATTTGATGATGTACGGTGCTGACAGCGTGCTTCAGGCGCACGGAGAGTTCGAGATTCACCTCGCAGCCTCTTGATGTAGTCAAAAGAATCAGGGCATGGTGATAAATCGGAAGGATGCAAGAATTCCCCTCAAGGCATACGCGCATTCCTTATGCAATCTCGGTATGTGCACAGGGTAGATCCTGCTAGAAAGTAGCCCGAAGGCTCTGCGGGACTAGTGGTAGCGATGTGGAACAGTGAGTTGGCTCAGGCTATGCTCTGAGCGACGTCATGAAGGAGTGCTGAAAACGCTCAACCAGACCATTGGCAATGGTAAGGCAGGCCATCGCATGTACGGAGAAGTTTCCAATTGTGTCGACAGTTATTGAGTAGTGCCCATTCGAATTTGAAGCCCTGATTGAAGCCCTGCTTATCATGCACAGAACGCTGTAGTGGAAGACGCGTGCTGTGATGAATGCATTGGCGATGGTTTCGCTACGAATGTCGGCATGACAAGTGCCTCTAGCCTTCGGATAAATCGATCGACGCAGGTTAGCGAGTAGGAGTTGTCTATGCATGGAGGCCACGGCCCTAGCATATCAAGGTGCACCCTGTGAGAACTTTCTGATGATGACATAAACGAGGGGGAAGGTGCCCTGGCATATCGATTTACTTTCCACTACACTCTAAAAACAAAGGGAGTGCTGGGCACTCACTTTGGGGGAGTACTTTCGTGTCCCAAATTTAATTCTTTTTTTCAGAGTAGATCAACCCCAATCCAGGGTACCGGTACTCTCGCCAAGAGAGAGTAGTAGGACGCCTCCGAAGGGGATTCGAACACTCTTTCGAAGAGAGCTCTACTACCCCACCAAGCGGGGTGCTAGTACTCCCAGAGGGAGTAGCAGAGAAAAAAAAAGAAAAAAACTAGCAGTGCATTTTTCGACCACGCTAAAATTAGCAGGCATTTAATTAAATCACACTGAACATAGGACACACAGGCTAACATGCCACGAACGCACATACACCCCAATAACACAACCACAGCAAAGCACAAAGCCGGCAACACACTCGCGATACACCGTCTTACACTGAAGTGCCGTATATGTATAACCGCTATACTTGACCTGCTATGTAGCGCCAGTGGTAAGGTACTGTTCTGCGTAATTAAACAAAAAGTATGCACAGAACAGGTGTATATTTAGCGTTGGCTCATAGGCAGCCGCTTGCCATACAGATCTGGTAGTCTAAACGTACGGAGCATATACCACGCCTTTTATATTAACGCATTCCTATTATAAGCTGGCATTCCGTTTTACGGGCAAATGCGAGTTCGCAGTTCTGGTTCGCGATGTAAAATGCACCTAAGGAAGCGAGTACGAACGTAATAGCGGCTGAATTTCATCACTGCCAGCGAAGAAAAGCGGCACCCGGGTGCTCCACTATCACCGGCTTCATTCCGACGGCGTTTCCTTACGAGTCCGTCGAGCACGTCTGTACGTCGAACAACCGCTGTCGATCACAAAATATGCACTCCTCGTTGCTCGTTATTCTGCACACAGATGAAATATAGTCTCTGCCATCAAAAGTGTTTAGGGTATTATGCTGTACTTACCAGACTTGCGAACGGGACGGATCGCAGTCACGGTATTTTCACCGTCGACGCGCTCATTGCCGTCATACGGGTCGGTGCCGAAGTCGTAGCGAAGCCTTTTTCTTTACATGTATGAGTTATATCCAGTGAGTCGTCGGAGACCAACCGTCGACGATCACAACAGCTTACTGTGTTGCTGAAACTGTATTCCACACGTAAGCGAAGAATCCGAGGCGTGTAGGCCGGCGGGTTTCATATACCACGGGTACGGCTGTTCGATCGGGGGAGAACACAGGAGAGGCAGCTCGCTATGACTCCCGTCGGTTGAGGCTCGTAGTCGAGGAAGGCACCGTTCTTTAAACGTGCACTGCACGCGTCTGTACGCGAAAGCTTGTACGTAGAAGTCGTAGGAAGACCGCTGCTATAATTCTATCTAAAAACACTTCACGAAGCGGCTGTTGTCTTCTTCAATCGTCCGCTCCCAGCCCAGCCGCCATGTTTGCGGCTGCGAATGCGAGCAAGACATGGGTGTGGCAGGAGTGAAATTGCATTTTACTCTCTCATACCGCAAGAGGTATGGACATTTCACTCCATCCGACGTTTGGCTTGAGTAGAACGATGCCCTCAAGAGTAGCTGGGTCGTTTCACTCCTGCGAAACCGGCTGCAGTTTTTAGAGTGTATTGATGTACAGGACAACAACGTGCCCATGCACGTGCGTGTTGTTTTAATGCCGGCCATACGTAGTGCTTCGTCAGCCGATGCTGCGTGGCACGATTTTCTGGGTGGGATAAACTATGAAAGCCGTCGATATCAGTTCGTCGAAAATAAGCGGTATGGCTAAACGTGCAGTGCGGTGGAAATATCATGAAGAACCGGGGAGGCACTGGTAGAATGTGCACTTCACACAGCCGTAGGCTACCGGGTTTGCTACGAAGTACAATTCCGTGTCGAATTGTTGCGTGGTGGCGAGTGCGGTAAAGCCCCAGGCAGCACGTCGACACAGCACTGATGTAGGCGTGAAGTCGTCTGAAGTCGGCAGCGATATCGGCCCTAAGTCGGCAAACCGCGATCGCGCTACTTTCCGCCACACCTGCCTGATGATGGCCAGCCAGAATGACTCTACTGTGGCAAGGCCATCATGGCTCGAACTTGGCCAGCCAGTGTGGACGGAATTTTTCAAGCCAGAATGGGATGAACATGGCCAGCCAGCATAAGCGGAATTAGGTCAGCCAGAATGGGTCGGATTTGGCTAGGTAACATTGCCCGATGTTGTAGGCTTTCAGGCTTTGTTGGCATGTTGTCGGCCCCGCTGACATTTGGAAGCCCCTTGCGCGACCGTTCACAGCCATTATGGTGTTTCTAGTTGTCTACCCCAAGTGTATCACACAGTTTGCATTGGAAAATTTTTATCTTTGTGTTTTCACCTTTTCGAAAAGGTTAACAACCGCTCCATTGCACTATCAAGTGGACCAACAGTAGTTTGTGTAGATGTCCCTCTCACGCATACATGAAAGCTCTATTAACGCAATAATAAGCGGGGCTAACTGGATTCCTTGCATTTTGTATTAATGCATTCTAAACAAAACAAATAACATAAGAGAGGTTTATAAACAAAAGCACTATTTGATTTATTTTCTGGTCTCTGCATTGATAATATGCTCCTCTCGTGTCGCACCGTCGTAGTGGAAAAGCTTCGCCAAGGGTGTAGCTGCCAGAAGAGGTGTGAAAAGTTAGCACAGCTTTAGAGCACATCAGCGCAATACCAGCATTCCATGCCACCTGTGGACAGTCAGTACGACTTACGAACAACGGTAGAAATTCAAGAATTTCCAGCAAGATCTCATAATCGACACTACTTTAGAAAATTGCGAAAAGGATTGCCCTGTTAACTAAATAATGAACCTGTGTCCTGTAGTCAACGACCAGATCATGTCTTTGTGTCGCTTTAGATGCCCAAGGGGAAAGAAAACATGAGTAAAAGTTCGGTTTCGAAGCGCTTTGAAAAGCGGCACATTAGTTGAAATAGGTGGAGGAGGAGGAATAAACATTTATTTTCAGAAACGGCGATTGTCGCCCAAGGTGGGCGGCTCTCTCAGTCCAGAAAGCCATTGGCTGATGCCGCGGCCCGTGGCCGGTCCACCAGACTTTGCTGGTCCTCCAAGCTCTGGGCCGTTAACATTGCCTCCGACATTTCTTCAATCACTTCTAGGGGTTCTGGAGCGTCATCTTCGGAGTTGTTTTCGCGGTGTGGGCACACCTGGACCATGTGTTGGAGAGTGTCCGGTACATTACAAAAACGGCATAAGTATGGGAACTCTGTGGGGTGGATCCAGTGTATAATAATTCCATGCGCGTATGTGTTCGTTTGCAATCTGCGGAGGAACGTGGCTTCTTCCTTGCTTAATTTTGGATGTGGTTGTGGATATTGGCGCCTTTCCAGTCGGTAGTGTTGCAATATGTCGGAATACTTGATTGGAATGTCCTCGACCCTCGTCGCTTTGCGGAGCCCCTGTGGCAGGAAATCCCGGCTGGTATGCTCTCGGGTGACAGCATGTGCTGCTTCGTTTCCTGCCAGGTGTTCGTGACCTGGGGTCCATACGACGTGGATGTCGGGAAGCTGTTGTCGAATGTCTAGTTGTTTTAGGATCTTGACTGCGACAGCAGAGACGCGGCCTTTCTGAATGTTTCTACATGCGGTTTGCGAGTCGCTCAATACTACAGCTGTCTCCTTGCATGCGGTAATGGCGAGGGTGATGGCAACTTCCTCCGCCGTTTCTGGATTTCTGGCCGCTATGGTAGCGGAGGTTAGCTCATTCCCTTGGTTGTTGGTCACACTTATTGCTTACGCACTTCAGCCTGGATATTTTGCCACATCTGCATATCTCGTGTTCGGATCATTGGAGTATTTCTCGTTTGGCGGTGGCGGCGGCAACGGAACGGACCCTCCATTGACTTCGCTGTATTTTCCAGATCTACTTCTGCGATCGGCCCAAAAGCTAGAAGGTGCCCATATTAGCAACGGTCTGCGCATGCCCCACTGCGACAGCAAGAATCAACCACAGCGAGGCACAGCCCACTTTGACTGCCTGGATTTCGTGTCGTTTTCGTGGCCTCACCGGTTCCCCGGACTATAAATCTGCGCCTTATCCCACTGGAGAACACTTTGGCGGTGGCGGCGGCAACGGAACAGACCCTTCATTGACTTCGCTGTATTTTCCAGGTTGGTGTCCTTTCTGGTAACTGAGCGCTATCCGTTTTATTCTCGCCGCCGCTCCTGCCAAAGCTGTTAGCATGCCTAGTGATTGTGTGTGCTGTGAGTGCAAGCAACCTGTGTCGAGTTTAGATGACTGTGTAACCTGTACAACATGCAATGCCAAGTACCACACAAGCAGTTGCGCTGGGATGTCGGAACACACCCTTCGGTCAAAAAAAGAATTGTGCAGGAAAACTTGGAAGTGCTCGAAATGTAAAGTAACGAAGAACCGCAACGAAGGCGCGATGCCAGAACCGCCCACCGAACTAAATTTAAAAGATATGTGCTTAATACTACACACGATCAACCAAAAGCTTGACGTCGTGATGCCCCTAAAAGAGACAGTTGATGGCATTCAAAATTCTGCACAGTTCATGTCAGACCAGATGCGTGACTTGTTCAAACGCGTAGAAGGAAATGAGCACGACATTAAAGAAATTAGAACTAGGATTGGAAACCTAGAGGTGAAAGATTTGAACACTGAGGCACTTGAGCAGGAAATCGATGAGCTGGAATGGCGAAACCGACGGGCAAATCTAGAAATTCATGGTGTAAAACAAACAGAAAATGAGAACCTTCTGGATAAAATGAATGCGATTGCTGCAAAAATTGCTTTGCCACCACTCGATGAGAGCGACGTTGCCGTAATACACAGACTACCGTCAGCACGAGATAAGATTCCTGCTATCATCTGTAGATTTGCAAAGCAGAACATTAGAGACTTGTGGTGGACAAAGAGGAAGAACTTCAAACAAGCCGATAAAGACGTTCATGTATTCGAAAACTTGACAAAAAGGAAACGCGCGCTGCTGAAGGAAACTAAGGAATGTGCCAAGATGCACAACTTCAAATATGTATGGCACAATAATGGAAAGATTCTTCTTAGAAAGTCTGATGGCTCTCCAGTGAAAGCTGTAACCCATGTGAGTGAGCTTCGACTCTTAAACTAACTCCCTAAGGTTAAATTTTTCTTTTTATTTACTTGATCACACTTCAAAATGGATCCTGTTTTTGAAACCATGTGCAATATACCATATGTGCTACCAACCAACTTCAAGAATTATCTTGGTTCAGACTTCAGTAAATCCTTCAAGTGCATAAACATTAATGCCCAATCTATCCGCAATAAGGTAATGCAGCTAAACGTATTTTTGCAAAATATAGATGTGATAACAGATATTGTAATGATAACTGAAACTTGGAGCACCAATGAAACCGATGTTTGTCGATTACCTGGCTATCAAACATACTTCCTAATCGAGCAAGTGGTCGAGGTGGTGGCGTTTGTATGCTATTCCATAAACAATATCTATCCGAATTAATACCCGACTACACTTTGTCCACAAATGATTATGAAATATTGTCTGTTTGCTTAGAAAGTTGTCTTTATGTTGTATGCTATCACCCTCCAAGTGGTTGTATTGAAAAGTTTTTTGATATGTTTGAGTCCTTGATACATTTTACTCAAGACCATCAGCTAAAGCTTACTTTTGGCAGGGATGTAAATATAAACATGCTTAATACCGATCTCACTGTAAAAAAGTATGATGTCCTGCTGAAGCCAAATGGATTGGGTAATGTTATACATAAACCAACACGTATTACTGCTCATACGTCGACACTGCTTGACCTCTTCATAACAAATACTAACAGGAGCCTTAAAGCAGGAATTTTTCTTTCTGATTTCAGCGACCATCTACCAATTTTTCTTTGTTTAACAAAAATGCATAGTAAACGAAAAAGTTCGTCTCATATCGTGCAGTCAATAACTGAAAAAATATACTAGAATTCAGAAACGTACTTCAAAAAATCAATTGGAGTGACGTACTTAATGAAAAGGACCCAAACAGAGCCTACGAATGCTTTTTGGATACATTTATTTCAACTTACAACACATCCTTTCCTGAAAAATTAATAAAGCATAAACGACGTGCTCGGAAACCATACATTACACATGCCCTCTTAATTAAAGTAAATGAGAAAGACAGGCTGTATCATCACTTCATTAAAACAAAAGACCTAAATGACCTTAAGGTTTTTAAAACATTTCGAAACCGTTTGAATAAAGACCTTCAAAAAGCCAGACGGGATTATTATAACAAGCAGTTTGCTTGCACTAAAGGACGTGCTGATATGATGTGGAAAAAGCTAAACCATCTTATCGAACATAAAGACTGTCCTGAGCTTAGCTCTATAAAAATAGGTGGTATAGAAATATCGGAACAAGCTTTAGCTAATAAATTTAATGAATATTTTGTGAACCTTTCTAGCATTTTACGTACGTCTAACGACCTTAGTGGTATCAAACCAGTAGAAGAGACCATTTTTTTGATCCAGTAAATGACAATGAGGTTATGCATATCTTCAAACAACTCAATAATACGAATTCACGAGATATTGATGGTCTTCAACTGCAACCTATAAAATCCGTTTTCGACATTATTTTGCCCTGTTTAACGTACATTTTCAATTTGTGCATTGCTAAAGCTGTCTTCCCTTCTAGAATGCAAATTGCTCGTGTATCTGTGATTTTCAAGAAAGGCGACAAGAACGACCTTGGCAACTACAGGCCCATATCCGTACTTCCAGTTTTTTCTAAAATGTTTGAAAAGATTATTTATGCCCGGTTAAAGAAATTTGAGAGAAAACATAACATCTTGACAAATTCTCAATACGGTTTCCGCAAACATCTTTCAACAGAATCTGCGCTTTTAGAACAAAAGAATATATTTTAAAAAAGCTTGAAGAAAATGAAATAATAATTGGTATTTTCGTTGATTTTACAAAAGCATTCGACCTCCTTGATCACAGACTGGTAATTAAACTGTTATGGTTTCCGTGGGCACGCGGGAGATTTACCGAAATGCTATTTAGACAATCGAAGGCAGGCGGTCAACATTAATGGCTTCACATCAGAAATGCAGAAAGTTAAATGCGGAGTCCCTCAAGGGAGTATATTGGGCCCTTTTCTTTTTAGCATTTTTATTAATGACATAGTACAAACTTCATCTGCGAAATTCATAATATATGCCGACGATACAAGCATGCTCTTCTCCGGCAATGATTTAGACCTTATAATGGACACCGCAAATCACGCACTACAGAAACTATATGAATGGAGTGAGAGAAATGGATTACGTGTGAATGTCGCGAAAACAAAAGTTGTTATATTTAGAGTAAGGAATAAAAATGTTCAACCAAATAAACAAATTTCCTTTAACTCCACCCCATTAGAAATCGTTCCTATGTTTAGAAGTTTGGGTGTGCTGTTTAACGAATCGATGTCTTGGAATGACCACGTTAGTCATGTCATCTCCAAGCTATCTAAAGTAATTGGTGTCCTTTTCCGAAATCAGCATGTTCTTCCCTCAAGCACCATGATGTTGTTATATCACTCGCTTTTTGAATCCCAAATTAATTACTGCGACCTTATTTGGGGTAAGACATCAAAAGAAAACCTAAAAAAGTTAAGTATTCTGCAAAAAAAATTCTTAGGATTGTTGCAAATGTCATTAGACTACAGCATACTGAAGAACTTTTTCACAAATATAAGCTACTTACGGTTGAAAAACTATATGCATATCGTTTATCTGCAGCGTTCAAACGCGAAATAACCCAAAACACATCCTTTTTACGGCATGTTTCTAACCTATCAAAACGCGAGCGTACCCACACAACTCGGCAAACTGATGAATGGAATGTCCAAACGTATAAAAAACAGTATAGTTGGCAATTACTAGAAAATGAATTGCCAAGACTTCTAAATAACTTATGCAGAAAGAACACCACTCTAGAAAATATTACAAAAAAGCAATTTTTGAACATTTCTTTTACGAAGAGCCTTAATATTCCTAAACAAATGCATTGTTTCTTCGTTGATCAAAATATGTCCCTAATGTTGTTACGTCAGTTTTTTTTATAACGTGATGACCACGTGTGCTGATTACTTTGTGCATGAGATCCCATTTTGCCGTCTTTCATTTTTGTATCCGCGACGTAAATCATGGAGTTGTAAAATGATGTCCTTTTTGTTGTTGCTGTTGCTTATTGTTGCATTTGCTTGTATTCTTTCAGCTTATATTGTATAACCGCTTTCCACTGTCTAAAATGTTTATGCCTTCTTTTTCATGCGCCTAAGATACCGCCAAGGTGTTTGTTTGTTGTAGGTGTCCACGGCGTTGTCAAACTATCGAGAGATAGTTTTTACCGCGGGCTCCTCGGCTATCACGTTTTGTTTTGATGGCGAAAATAAACTGAATTGAATTGAATTGAATTAACCACCGAATTCTAGCTTGTCTTCTGTCTTTGTGGTATGTTGCGTGCATGTTGCGAGGTATTCGATTGACTGAGATGAAGTCTCGGATAAGTGCTGGTAAACGGTCTTTCGCATCGGATGCTGCGATAAAGTTTTCGCTGTATGCTAATTTGCGAAGTACCGCTCTGCCTGTTTGAGACAGCTTAAGACGCTCCAGCTGGCCAGCCTTGTACGCTTCACTCATTTCTTCCCAGGTGTTATGGAGGCCACGTTTGAGGAGTTTGGAGGTTGAAGTCGTACTGGGAAGTAGCAGGGCGCTCTTGATAGCTTTTCTGATCATTATGTTGAGCTTTTCAATTTCAGCCTTTTTGAGAAGTAGTTAAGGGGTACCATACGTAATCCTGCTTATGAGGAGGGCTTGTTTTATCTGGATGGTTTCGTGCTCTTTGAATCCTCTGGTTATGCGCCGAATGAGATGAGTGACTTGTGTTACGGTCTTCTGAAGCTTTGGAAGTGTAGCGGCACCGGAACCGTCTTTATGTATTGCGAGACCAGGCACTCGGAGGGAGTAAACTTGTGGGATGTCGATTCCTCGGAGTGTAACCTTGGGGTCGGGAGCAGCATAGGCTGGAGTTCTTCCTCGGGTCCTTGCCTTGAGTATAAGCAGTTCTGATTTTTCAGGGGGGCATTCGAGACCGCATTTGGCGAGGTACTGTTCTGTCAAATCGATCGCTTCTTGGAGGGCACATTGCTGCCTGCCGGTTGTCGGTGCTTTAGTCCAAAAAGTTATGTCATCGGCGTACACTGCATGGCTTAGACTTTCTATATCATGGAGCTGTTGCGAGAGTTTAATCATGGCAATATTGAAGAGCATAGGTGAAATCACTGACCCTTGTGGAGTGCCTTTGTTGGCAATCTTGAACTTGTCGCTGCGGAGGTTACTGATACCAACCGTCGCTGTGCGGTCTTTGAGGAAATTCTGTACGTATTGGTGCATTCGGATTCCGCAGTTTGTGTCTTGCAGATTTTGGAGAATTGCTTCATGCTTCACATTATCGAATGCTCCTTTTACATCAATCGCTAAAATTGAGAACTTTTTGTGGTGTTCTAGTTGGTCCAGGAGGTCCTCCTTGAGCTGTCGTAGTATGTCCTGCGCTGACAGGAGCTCCCGGAAGCCGAACATTGTGTTAGGCATAACTCCTGAGTCTTCAAGGTATGGCATGAAGCGATCGTGAACCATATGTTCGAAGAGCTTTCCGATGCAGGAAGTAAGGGATATCGGGCGCAAGTTACTGATTTGGAGTGGCTTGTTAGGTTTCGGTATCATAATGATATCGGCGTGCTTCCATACTGGTGGCAGCTCACCTTTCTCCCAGCACTTGTTCATGCACTCAAGGAGTCCATTTAAGGCCTTGTCAGGGAGATCTCGCAATCTTTTGTTAGCTATTCTGTCAGTTCCTGGCGACGTGTTACGGGTCAATTTCGCAAGAGCGGCTTGGAGTTCATGAAGGGTGAAAGGGCTGTCGAGGGCCGGATTTGGTTCGCCATTGTACTGTCGGGGTTCGGTGGCCATGGGGAGGTGTCTCCGACCAGCTTATGCTTGATTTCTTCCAAAAGTTCTGCCTCGGTTCCAGAATAGCAGCGAATGATTTTGTTGAGGTCATGATGCTGATGGGTCTTCGTTTTGGTAGTAGACAGAAGGGCTCGCAACATATGCCAAGTCCTTTTCGTGTTGAGTGTGCCCTGAAGTTGGTCGCACAGCTTAAGCCAGTTTTGCCTGCTTAGCTTGTCTCCGTATTCTTCTGCTTGTTTTGTTATAAGGGCGATCCGCTTTTTGAGTTTAAGGTTGTGTTTCATGCTTTGCCTGCTTAGCTTGTCTCCGTATTCTTCTGCTTGTTTTGTTATAAGGGCGATCCGCTTTTTGAGTTTAAGGTTGTGTTTCATGCTTTTCCATCGTCGCAGTAGTCTTCTCGCATCCCAAAGATGTAACAAGTGAGAGTCAACTGCTGGTTGATCCATTGTGAGTTGAATTTCTTTAGTGTGCTTTTACGCCGTCTTGACCACTTCCATGAGCCGCTCTTCGATATTTTCAATGTTGGTCTGTATATCATCTTTGCGAAAGGGATTCCAGTCGGTCAGCCTTGCCGTTCCGGTCCTAATTGGATTCTTATGGTGCATGATTTCTAGCTGAAGGATATGGTGGTCGCTACCGAGGCATTCGTCTAGACGTGTCCATTCAGCCTTTGATATTCCTGTTGTAAAGGTAAGGTCGGGATTTGTGTCCCTGGAAACGCTATTGCCTATACGAGTCGTTAGCTTAGGGTCATTCCAGAGGGTCAGGTGATTTTGCTGCACTGTATCGTGCACCCGTGCTCCTTTCTTGGTCATGTGCTGATAACCCCATGCTTTGTGGGGGGCATTAAAATCCCCCATTATTACTAGTTTATGGCCATTCGTGAGTCTCCTGACGTCCGAGACAAGCTTTCCGAAATCCGATAGTGAATTTCTTGGCGGGCTGTACAAGCATAGTACGTATAGGCTTTGATGTACCTTTTTCTCAGGTTGCACTTCCACGAGGGTGTGTTCTATGGTCGTTCCCTGCACTGCGTGATGGTTCGTTGTGAGACATTTCTTCGTTAGGATGGCTGTTCTTTGGGATCCGGAATGTGTATCGTATCCTGTATGCGGAAATTGGTATGATACGTCTCCTGAATGGCGATGATATTTGGCCTTTCCTGTTTAGTCAGTTCCTGAAGGTTTGTTCTTTTGGATCGGATAGAGCGGCAATTCCACTGCCAAATCTTCATTGGGGGTTGTGGGAATCTATTGGTGCTACTTGCCATCTTGTGCAGTTTCGCGAAATTCGCCCAGTGTCATGGATTCCGGTCGGCACGCATTGTGAAGGTCTTTACGTGCTTTCTTTCGAGCAGCCTCGGTGCTGTTGAGCATCTTTTCCACGGTGGCTTTTGTTACGTGGTTCTGCTTTGCATAGGACACGAAAGTGCTGAGTTCTTGGAAGGTAGCCAGGATAGGAGCCAGCTGAACGGTGATGTGTTGCTGGAGCTGTTGCGTAATCTTCCTTGCGAAAGTAGCCATGAACCCTGGGTCTGTTTTCGCACCTCCATTGCAACGATTTCCTTGACTCGATCTTCCGTAATGGGTGGAGTTCCTTGAGGCTTGGAAGCTTGATTAGCAGTGTCATTTTCTTTCCATCTTCGGAGGAGCTTCTCGATGAGGGCTTGCTGTTCTTGGAGTTACGCTAGCAGATGTCTCAGTTTCTGTGGGCTCTTGCGCTCCCGCATTTCTTGCTGCTACGTCTGAGTAAGTGACTCGCTTTTCGGGGTTAGGAGTGCGGGATCTGGACCTTGACCTTGACTTGGACCTGGCTTTCTCCCTGCCTGGTGGTGTGGAGTCTTTTCGCGATACCTGTTCAGTAGACAGCAAAATGTTGCTGGTTGCGGGTAGTTCCGGGAACTCAGAGTCTGAACTGAGGTTCCATCTACGTTGCTGCTCTTGGAGTTTGTTTTACCAGTGCAGTCTGATCTTGTACGGTGGCTGGTTCGGTTTGAGTTTTTGTCGGCACTCTTTTCCCGCTGTTTCATGAGGTTGCTGGCAGATTTTTCACGCCGGTCGACAATCATGGTCTTCCAGTTGATTTTCTTTGCCGCATTTATAGCAGAACTTAATGAGAGGTTTCGGGCAGATATCTTGGCGATGCCCCAGCTCTCCGCAGGTTCGGCAGTATTGAACGGATTTGCGGTATGGTTTGCAGCGGTAGTCACAGCACTCATATATGATGTTGTATGGGACGTGTGGTCCATCGAAGTAGATGAGCGCCGTTGAAGATCGTCCAAGCATGCGCGCTGCTAGGACCGTGTACCTTGCAGATACTCGTATCCCTTGCAGTAGGTCTTCTTCGCTTGTTTCTTGCGGGATGTTGTAGATTTCACCTTTGCTGATACCTTCTGGTGTCCTGACGTTGGCTTTGACTGCGTAAATGGACCCTCCAAGCTGGATGCTGGTGATCTTGAGAAGCATGTTGTATGGTATGTCTTTGTTTGGTGTACTTGCAATTATTATATTCTCAACGTGCTGCACTTGAATTCGGATGTTGTCATAGAAGTCTTTTTGGGACATCTTGCTCGCTCGGCCAATTGCGTGAGTCACTGCCAATAAGGACCACTTGGAAAGTTGTAAGCCAACCTGGGGTCTGTAGATAATCTTCGTGTCGTCCAGCGGCAAGGGTGGAAGTCTCGGTTTTCTGTAACGTGGCACGGCCACCGGGGCAGAGTTTGTTGCTCCATCCCCCGGTGCATGCTGCGGTTGCGCATCCTCTTGTGTGGGTTGTATACGCGCCTGAGCGTTCTTTCCTTTCCTCTGCCATGTCTGCCACTTTTCCTGTATGCTTATTGTCTGTCCACTGCTCTCGTCATACGTCCACTTTCTTGCTGATTTTTGAAGTGTCCACTTGCATGTCAGTACCGTTGTGTTCTTCGCTCTTCTTGTGCTGTTAATGTGTGCGATGCGTCAGTCATTATTACTGAGCGGCGGCGCCGAGTCGCCCTCAGAGAGAGCGAGCGCCGGCCCACGAGCGCTAACGAGCCAGGGAAGGCGGGTCACGCGCTGGCGGCCGATTGCTGTCTCTTCTTGGGTTAAATCGGTGAGCGTGCCGCGAATACTTTAAATCGTCGAAAACGATGGTAATTCCACGTACCGCTTAAAAACTTGATGTCCTCCGGCTCCGTGTTCCTAGCCGATTCCACCAGTGCCGCAGCGTTGATGACTAAAAGCAGGTGTCCGGAAAATTGGCAAAAAATGCAGGAGCCCATGCGAAGCGCGGCCGCGCCGCTCAGCTCTCTTCTTCTTCTTCTTGAAATAGGTGTACTTTGTATTATAATTAATTCCATATTTTTGGCATACATCGGAAAGGAAGACATGAAGACGTGAGCTAACACGACACACATCAAGGATGGGGTCTTTAGGCAAAATACGTCCTTAAATTATACGTGTAAGATGCATTATGAAAAAAAATATTAGAGGAGGAACATCTTTTCAAGGCTATTTTAAAAATGCCATCGCGTTGCGAGCTGCCGTAGGTGTCCTACACCAAGGAGCCCGTGTTCGGTATCAGGGTACCTTTAAATATACCGGCAAGGAAAGAAATGTTACAAGAACTGTAATTCACCACTCAATGGGTGTTTGATACAAGCACGGGATTAACTATATGAAGTAAAATTGCTTTGGGACAGTGCGGCTTTGCTATTTAGGAAATTCGAAATTAAAGAGCCTACGCACCTCACGGCACAAATAATATATAAATGTGGAACCGGGGCTTCAACATCGCAACAAAAAGTGACACGTCCCATTTTGAAAAACTGTCCAGAACTTACAGAATTTTGCCATCCGCTGTGCACTCTTCAGCTTCGAGTCAGCAATGCAAATTCGGTGACGACACTGTAGTCTCACCAAAAGGCGCAGGCTTGTGTTCGCATACAACTGCTGTCGCAGTTGGAATGAGCATTGTCTCGGGAGGAACAATCGGTCAAGAAATCGCGCAATCAATTTGAATTATCGATAAACGCGGTACATGCGCCAACGCGCGTAGACAAACTGCGTGCACCCGTTGTAACTCGTTCATGCACCTTGAACCTTGGTAGGAATGTTTGTACGTGCAGCCCCCCGGCCACAACACAGCTCCGAAAACGAGCTCTCATAAAACAGCCCGGTCGCTCCTCGGAAGCGAGCTAATGCCACCAAAATCAGGGTGAGAACATTTGCAAACTGCAGATGCGCACAATGGATGTGCATAGAGGGGCCGTGGCAGTGCTGGTCAGCTACGTAGGGGGCGCGCGTACCCCCTCATACACTTTTTTTATGTTTAGTTGCTTCGGGCTACGCACGTGCTAGGATACATCTATGGAGAATGCGCGCGTCTTTCTCTCTTTCTTTCTTGCTTTTTTGTGGTTGTCGCGAAACGTTGAAGACAGCATTTCTGCGGAGCAAGCATTTATGCACGAAGGCGGGGACACCCGCTGGGACTGGATTTGTTAAGTGCAGCCTGGTGCAGCCTATGGAGAATGCTGGCAGGCTTATGCACTCTTGCGACCTACCTGCAGTACAGGATTTAGCAGAGCCTGAACCACCCATTCCAGCTGAAAACACCAGCGAAATGCTGCACTGCACGTAACAAACGTTGCGAGGGCGCGCGGCGTCGCCATTGTGCATGAATTTCTGCCAGTTCCCGCAGGGCAGGAAAGGCGTGCTGCCTTTTCGCGCGACAAGAAATATTGCGCTGAATCCGTCTTTACTCGCGTCCTTCTTTTACTCTTTTTGGTTAGAAATAACTTAGTTGTTAAATACCGGAAAACGCAGATGTAGGCTTCTATCAACGCCACAGTCTCATATGAACGTCAATGAGAAATCCTTCACTCACTGCACAGAGCATGCAGTCAAGCTCGTTATATTCCGCTCATCTAACTAGTACAACGTAACCGATAGCCGATGTGTAGACAAATTCGAAGGTATGGAAAGAACGCAATGACGGTCGTTACACAACAAAAGCGAGAAAGAAGGAATTATACGCAAAGCCGTGGACATAGTAAGGGAATATTAGGCTATTGCATCAGCGTGATAAGTAGAGAGCATGGAGGAGGAAACGGGAGATATAAGTTTACCCGACCAGTAGACAATTATTGCTTTATGTTCTTATGCGAGCTGCGATACATGCGTTGCGCTGTACTGGGGCTATTTGAAACGAACGCACAAGTTTCGCGAACACACTGACGAAATGTAGTCGAGGGGCACGTCGTCAACAACAGCTTGACTTAGGCGAATTAGTTTATACTGTAACCACGCAACAACATATGAAGAAACTAGGGGACAGGAGAGAGCTTCGATTTTCAACTGATTTTTTTCAGTGCATGCTTCCTGTTTTTGTGCCATAAAATACGCACATCGCCTGCACAAGAAACTGTGTGATCACATACTCTCTAGACCTAACGAGAAAAGCTCTCTATATTTCAATTATAGTTTTTCGCATTGGTTTGCCACCTTTTAGGAGAAAGATGCTTGCCATACGACTGCTTTCTTTTTTTAGAGGCGAAGCTCCTTAAGGCGTAGGCTTGTCTTGTTGTCCGTCGTAGCCACTTCGTTTTTTATCCTTCGTAGCCAGTTCGTCTTCATCGAATGCTGAGCGGCCTCGAGCGCCGGCACGCGCTCTTGTGTCACGAGTTCACGGTTCATCTTGGTCGCCTCGAACGCTGGCACGCGCGCTTGTGTCACGAGTTCACGCTGGTTCCTCTTCGTCTATTCCGGCATCACTCACTTTCGGTTTCGTTTCGTATTACATCACTGCGGTGAAACGAGACGACGACGACGAAAATGGACGACCTAAGCGGCGCGGATTTATAAAGACGTCAAAACGACTACGTTTGTGATTATTCACATTCCAAAATTCTTAAGTATGATAAAGCCTATACATTAAGAAAAAAGGAAAACATTACCTGTTTTGATGGTAGAAGTGCACAGTCTACATAGTTTTTTCCCTCTGTTTTACTTTCATCCCGATTATTATTAATTTATTGTTCTATTTTATTCATCATGTTGTGGTATTTGCACAATATACCAGCTTGGTCTTGGTCTTGGCCAATCCCCCCTAGTGGGTATGCGCCATATGCGCCATATTTGAAGGATCATCATCTTCATCATAAGCGGCGCGTCGCGGAAAAAAGGGTGCACGTGGCGGGGCGGAGGAAAGAAGAAAAAAGAAGAAGCAGCAGTAGGAGTGAAAGTCGAGCGCTCGTGCGGACGACGCCATACTCGTTCGCCTGTGGTGCAGCGTTCTATCCTGGCGTTCCTGGCGCTGGCTTAGAACCGGGCGGTAGTACCCCAAATCTCGCCTGGCTTTCTCTTATTTCTTTTGTTGCCTTTTTCTAGCACACACTGTAATTTTGAGTTAGTCAGACTAACCTGATGTCTGTTTCTTCCCCTGGTCAAGGGCATTCCTCTTGGCTAGCTTCTACTCCGGCCAAGGACTGGCCCCTTGATACCCTTGAACGCAGCGGAGTCCACAGCATCCCTGTTGCTTTAGTGCCCACAAATGGGGGTGCTATTCCTATGAAGAATCCGAAAAGCCATTCAAGCGGAGCTCGGAAAAGCGACATCTCACGTCCAGAAGATCTCTGAGGTGCGGCAATTCGGGCGTGGTGGCATCTTGTGCTGCTCATCAGATCAGGATTGCGTTAAAGACCTGCTCGAATGCTGTGAATTCGCAGCGAATCCGGTGAGCCCGTTTATTCCGGCACATATTGCGTGTTCGAAGGGCATAGTTCGCGGAGTTGACACCAGCCTGACACCTTCAGAAATACTGGATATGTTCTCTGTTGCCGGCGCGATATCAGTTTATCGATGTACCCGCGCCATAGACAACAAGAAATCACCTACAGAATCGGTGATTTATACATTCGCGGGAACAATCAGGCCTTCTGAGGTAAAGGCATGGTCACTGATTTATAAGGTCGAACCACTTTCCCCGCGGCCGCTGCAGTGCTTAAAATGTTGGAGGTACGGCAGGCCGATTACTCGTTGCCGTCTATGCGGGGATAATCACGACAGCCGAGATTGTACAGCTCAAAAAGAAAAATGCGGTTTATGCGACGGAGCCCACCCTGCTGATTATGCGAATTGTTCAGCGAAAGAGCGAGAAATTAGTATTCTGGAAGTAGTAGAACGCAGGTGCTGCTCCCGTAGAGAAGCTGTTACAGAAGTTCAGGAGCACACAAAAGGCTATGCAGGGATTACGGCCCGCCATTCCCAAGTCATGGATACCTTCTTATCAAAAACTATAGCAGATGCTATTGAGAAAGCCACAGAAAAGGCTATGGAACGACTTGCTACGAATGTTTTTGAGTCCTTGGCACAAATGCTATCCACCCAGCTCTCACGTATCTTTAATGCAACTGCTTCACATATTACGCTCTCCCACGATTTGGATATGCCAATGAATAAAGAGATTCAAATTGCAATCGCAAATCAGGAATCTGGTTCTCCTTGTGCAGGAACTTCTAAACAATTGGAGCACGATCCACCAGAGCTTCATTCAGATAACTCGGACGAGATGGACATTGAATTGCTCAAGACTCTAAAGTGTACTAGGTCTCCACTGTCTCATAAAATTTCTGCTCGTAACGCTAAATCCAAGAAGTAGCTCTCTAAGAAAAACTTTTTCGAGAATCTATCGAAGAGTGATTTTTCGAAAGATGACATTTTAGATCAAGCGGTCTCTGCTGCTGGTATACCACCAAAATAGGTTCCTTGAAAATATTTCAGTGGAATTGTCGGTCGATAATGTCAGCCGCAACAGATTTATCATTTTTTTGTTCGCACCTGTCTCCAGATATACTTTCAATTCAAGAAACTTGGCTTTCTAATGGACAAAACTTCTTCCTAAAAATTATAGACTATTTCGTTTGGATAGACCTTCTAAGGGTGGTGGTCTTGCGTTCTTTGTTTCAACTAAATTTAGTCATAGAACAAAAATATCGTACCAGTACATGTCGAATGACTGTGAAATTTTAGTATTAGATTTAAATCTTCCGGACTTCCCCCCTTTCTCTCTTAGTAATGTATACTTCCCTGCAGGTGTAGTACATACGAGATGTCTAGATGTAATATTAGCTGCACGCGGAAAAGATGTTTTGCTCACTGGGGACTTTAATTCTCATCATATGTCGTGGGGTTTCCGGACTGATTTATATGGAAGACGCTTATGGGAATGGGCACATGATAATAATCTACTTTGTTTAAATCCGGGCGTTCCTACATTTGTTAGAGGTATATCTCGATCGGCTATAGATCTGACTTTTTCGAGTGCAGCTTTAAGCATATCTTCGTGGACCACCGTAGAGTCAGCTACAAGCAGTGACCACATTCCAATCACTTTCGAGATTAATCTGCCGGTGACCTCTTTACTACGGAGAATTGGCACATTTGTAAATTATTCTAAATTTCAGAAAGAATTAAGGGCTTCCTTGGTTTCGCGTGAAGGCTTGCAGGAAGATGCTCGGGCTATGAGCCTTAGCGCTGTCTTAAAGCACACATTAAAGAACTCCACTTTTTCATTAACATCAGCAACTGGCAGATCGTTTAGCCCATGGTGGAACGATGAATGTTCGAGGGCGTACAGAAAGCGAAAAGCTGCGTGGAAAAAGCTGCTTGACAATCAATGCCCCGCCAATTGGAGAGAATACACATTTGTGGCGGCCGCCTTTAAACGTACAATAAATAAAGCAAAAGATGATTACGATATTCGCAGGTTCAACTATCTTTCTCAACCTCAAAATAAAAATGCTCTTTTTAGATTTTTACATTCAAGAAAGATGATACTCCCGTCGCCAAATATTGATTCTGTAGTTTTTTTGCCACGCGAGTTGTCAGATAGATAATATTACAAAAGGGCTGGAAGACAGATTTATGTCGACTATGCCGCAACACATACCTAACCCTACACGCGTTGAGAACGTCAGTGAAGTTACTTTAGAAGAACTCGCAAACGTCATTCAGAGTTTGCCTTCTTCAGCGCCCGGACCGCATGGAGTAACTTCAGCAATGATAAAAGTAGTTTATGAGATATCACTAAGCGAAATTCTAAATTTGTTAAATTACTCTTTGAAACATGCCTGGTTGTCTGTGGAATGGAGGCTTGCTAAAGTGATTCCGCTACCTAAAAAAGAGCAGTTAGGATTTGTTCTAGACAACATAAGACCGATTTCTCTGACTTCTAACGTCGTGAAGCTCATAGAAAGGGTTTTGAATATTCGAATAGCAAAATATATTGATTATAACTCAATTCTTAGTCCTTGCGAAATTGGCTTTAGGTCTGGGTGCTCGAGATGATGTGCGCACGTTGATTTAGAGAGTCGCATACAGCTGGCTCGTCAGCGAAGGCAATATTCGGCGTTAGTAACTCTTGATTTGTCTAAAGCATATGACAAAGTTGAGCATGCAATTTTACTAAAATCAGATGGAGCATTATGTATTCCCACATTACATAACAAGTTGGGTTTCAGAATTTTTGAGAGAAAGACAATTCTATTGCATTCATCGTGGCTGTTCCTCCCGAAAATATAAGCAGAAACGTGGTGTACCTCAAGGATCTGTCCTATCTCCGGTCTTGTTCAATATATTCATGAGCTCCATTCCTCTTCAGCAGGATGTGCAAGTATATGTATACGCGGATGACATTGCTTTTTTCGCGGCCGATAATGACTTACACGCACTATATCAGATACTACAGAGGTATCTGAATTCCCTAGATATATGGCTACAGCATATACACATGTCGCTGAATGTTGATAAAAGTGCGCTTCTTGTTTTCCCTGTTAATGGGCCCGTGAACATCTCACTGGTATATCGTCAACAGTTTATTCCACGAGTAGATTCTTTGAAATACTTGGGCATCATACATAATGGAACATTTAATTGGAAACCTCACATTGAACATGTCACGGTTAAAGCAACACGTGCAGTGGGATGGTTACGCAAACTTGGAAACTGTAGAATGGGACTGCGAAGACATACTATGATAATGATTTACAAAATGTATGTGCGCCCCATCATGGACTTCGGGTGCGTATTATTCTCTGGAAGCGCAGCTTATAAAATTAGGCCTTTAATACTATTAGAGAGGGAAGCATTGCGTTTGTGCCTTGGCCTTCCAAAGTACGTAGCAAATAATGTATGGTACATGGAAGCACGTTTGCCATGCTTGCGAAGTAGGTTCAAAGCTTCTTACGGTTCAAACATTTATAAAGATATACAAATATTATCAGAGACGATCAATGTATCCTTTCGTTAATGAACCCAACTACTTTTTTGGAATACAGTGGTCGAGGCTCCATACTCCTCAGATTGTACTCGTACAAGCAGAGCTAGAGCCTCTAAAGGTACAAATCAGACATACTGCAACAGTTATAAATGGCCGATTACGCCCACATATTGAATTTGATGACATTATCCCTCCAAATGCCAAACAACTGTCTTTTCGCTATTTGAACAACCAATTAGAGGATTACCTTGCTCACCTAAACACCACTATTATTATAGCAATAGATGCATTGGTATTAAAGGAAAAGGCTGGAGTGGGAATTTTCTCCCCTTCTCTTGCCTGGTCCTTCTCATTCAGGCTTCCAGATTACACTCCCATTTTTATGGCTGAGTTGTTGGCTATTGTGTTAGCGCTTCGTAAACTCCCCCACGTGATTCGGTAGCAGTCATAATTACAGATTCACGGTCAGTCTGCTCAGCTCTCTACGCGGCAACAAATTCAGATCTCCTCAACATGTTTCATTCTATAATACCTGCCAATTTGGAAACTATTCGTCTGCTATGGGTACCACGCCACTGCGGATTATACCTAAATGAAATGGCAGACTCGTTAGCCGCATTATCTTTAAATGGTCCCATAATAACCGTCTTACTTGACACAGCTTACGTGACAGCACTCCGGTATAGAAACGCTTGTTTACAAAGTGAACTCGAGTCCTATCTAAGCAGACTAAAAGACTTCGAACATTTGAGATTTTGCTGGCATAAACAGTGGTGTGCATCCCGGCAATTAGAGGTTTCTTTCACCAGACTACGCTGTCGAATTCCGCACCTGAACCTTTACTTGCACAGAGCCAGTCTGCGGATGTCCCCACTATGTCTGTTTTCCAATGAAATCGAATCGATTGACCACTTCTTTTTAGATTGTCGCCGATACTCTCTTCAGAGAAAAATGTTCCTCGAAACTCCACTTTGAAAGATGGGGTTAGAAATGAAAATTCGTGCAATTTTATCATTTGGGGCCACTATATTCGGGTACTGTCACCGGGATGTTTGCTCCCGTGTCTTCGACTTCTTAAATGAAACAAAAAGAATTCCTTGCTAATTCTATTTGTACTTCCAATCCAGTTTTGTGCCAAAATCACTCCTCGTTGCCCTCATATCGAAAAGCTTCATTACTCTTGCATCCCTTCCATTCCATCTTTTAGTCTGACTACTGGACCGTTGAGTTTTGTTTTGTCTTTCCTCCTTTCTTTCTGTAGTTCTTTTCCTGTTTCTTTTTGCTTGTTCTTATTCTTATTGGCTCAGTCCCTCTTGAAACAACACTAGACTTACTGACTACTGCCGCCCGATTCTCGGCCTATCCCCCTCAGTGGGTGAGCGCCATAAAAGAGGACCATCATCATCATCATCATCATCACAAGAAGCAGGACGGCCACCACGAAGGCAGAAAAAGACGGCGTTCGAGGAGCTGAGGTCTGAAGAGGGCTACCCGGGCTGAAGCGCTGGGCAGCCTCCTGACCGGTCCTGCGAACGTCGCTAGCCGGCGACTGCTGCCTGACCTCGCCGGGTGACCAGCGTGGCCGCTACCCGCTGGTTTCCGGTTTCGGCCTCTACCTGTACGGGGCCGACGCCACTCCGTGCTGCATTCCAGAGCCAGAGCTGCCACCAGCGTTCGAGCGCCACAACCTCGCCTGCCCGCTGCGTCCCTCAAGGCACCACAGCGACGACTCGCGCTACCAGCGGCGACCTAGACGTGAGCTGTGCACATGTACGTGACTTTGCTCTTTGAGAACAACTCATGGCTAGCTTAGGACTGTTGTTGTTTAATTGTGTGTACTTATGCTTTGAGAGTGCCCGTTCAATATATATGTGTTTTCCTGCCTACCGTGTACCGCATCCACCCTTCACCGCACCACATGTGAACAAACGTGGCGGTCCGCATTCTTTTCACTCTTCACAATCACAATATCCCCAGTTTTAAGTAGTTGTTCACAACTTTTCTGGAAGGTAGAAGATGCGAAACAAAAAGCACAGTGTTCTAGAGAACTCAGTTGTCTGTCCATACAGCACGAAGCGTGGCTAAATTAATGCGGAACTCGGTACGATTTACGATGAACATCCAGAGCTTCACCCACTCATCATCATTCACTCCGTGGATATGCGTGTAGTTTTTTTTGTTCTTGCCTCTTTTGCAGATGTCATCTTGACAAGAGCACTTAACTTGAATTTGTAATGCAAAGGAATCTATGTACTTCATGGTTTATAAGAAAAACCTATTATCCGCTGAATATAAAGCTAGCATTAGATCTGTTTTGTCCCCTCGCTGTCCCGCTGTTAGCCCCGTATACCCTTCCTTTGCATAGGTTGCTAAATGTCACTAGTACAACGCCGGTCGCGAGAGTTTATTTCCACTTCAGCTCACCACGAAGTCTGGGCTAGGCCTTTTTTGTCTCGTCGCTGTTGTGCTGTTACCTTCGTGTGACCTTTCCTTCTATAGGTTGCTAGATGTCAGTAGTATAGTGCCGCTTCAGGCTGTTTATCTTTGCTTGAACATATAAGTGGTGGTTATGCCAGTCAATGAAAGCAAGAAGTAGTTAAATTTCTATGAGTTTTATTCTTGTGGCATGTGCAGTCACAGAATTTTTCACCATTCTTGTCAATCCTTCTGGCTTATGTTAACCATTGCGGCAGTACATTTTGCAAAGTTGCCACAGAACAGCCTATAGGCATGTATGTCAATAGCTTCTCTATAGGCATGTTTTTTGTGCTCCGTGTTTATGAAAAACAAAGCTCGCGAACAGAAATATCTATGCTTCTCAAAACACAGTGTGCATTATTCTGGCACTGAAACGCGTATACTTGAATATATGAAGCCCAACATCCGATACATATGTTGAATCTCTCAGGTGAATTTCGGTCATGCTTGTCTCGATTAGATGTCCATTGTTATAGACAGCAGGCTTCCAAAAACGCCCGGCCGAATCAACCATGAAAGTACGGTGTAGTACGGTGCAGAACGGAAGAAACGGCTCAATGTTTCCTGAGAAATAATCTTTCATGCCAATTATCGCGCCCAATTTGCCATTTCGCAGACGATGCTGAGAAATTGGCGCAACATTTGCCTGAGAAAGTTATCGGCTCAGCTGACGTGTGCTCTAAGTTGGCATACTTGGCACTATGTTGCCAATAAATGGTGATGGCTTAGCGCATATTGTCACAATTATTGCAAAATCAGTGCCACATTTGCCGGAGGGAGCTATCGGCTAAGCTGGCGTCAGATCTAAGAGGCCTACTTGGCAGAATGCTGCCAATAAAAGGTGACAGCCAGCCCTTATTGTCAGTAGAATGACAAAATCGGCGCCGTAGTTGCCGCTGAAGGTCATCGGGTCAGCTGATGTCAGCAGTAGCGTGGCCTATGCGACCCAATATTGCCAATTAAAGCCGACAGCTGCCCGGTATCGGCGGGGCAATTACAGCCGACAGCTGGCCGGTATGGCCCGACGTTGCCAGTTATTGAGGGCGGCTTAGCCGATACTGGCTAGCTGCCGGCAACATTACCCCGTGGATGGGCCGCGCTTTGACGCTATAAAGCCAATATCGGCCCTACGTTGTGTGCAGTCTGGGGTCGGTGTAATCGCATTGCTGAGAGAACCGATGTACCAAACCGAGCGCGAGAGCACATCCTCAGCGGCCTTGCCTTTTTCCTGTATGTGTCATATGTCCGTGGTGGATTCCGCAATGAAAGCGAGATGGTGGGTCTCATGGAGTTAGAATATGGTTCAAAATTGACGTGATGGCGAAGATCAAAGGTTCGTGGTGCGTCTTGATGTGGAACTCTCGACCTTCAAGGAAGTGTCGGAAGTGATGTAGAACCATGTATATTCCAAGTAGTTTGCCAATGTGTTGTAGCATGTCTCCGTCGGCGAGAGCTTCCGAGAGAAGAACAGGAGAGACTGACAGTCATCCATGAAGTGTTGCGTGACCACTCCGACAGCAGCACGAAATGCTTCAGTGAAGAGAGAAAGTTCCATTTTGGATGCGTGAGAACGGACAGCTTGATCTTGATACTTTGAAAAGCAGCGGGTACTTCTGGAGACTAGGTGAGCTTAGCTGCTTTGGATTTGTTTTCCTGGCAGGGAAAGCGGAGCAGTCGGGGCTTCCAGGTTGAGGCTGATTGAAGAAAATTTTGGATGGCCTTAATAGCGAGATGTGAGGGGCGTCATTCTTGTTTATATGGTGACCGATTAGGTCCAACTCGTCAATGACGAATTCATGGTTGGCTTCAAAGATCATGAAGGCCGTATTCCGCCAGCCCATGAAAGAGTTGTTCCAGGCGGTAGATGCACTGTTCTGCATCGTTGTTGTCTCTCGTACTCTTGTGGAAAATTGGCGGGCGATGTGTGCGAACGAGAAGGCAGTGTGTGCGAATAGTGTGTGCGCACGAGAAGGCAGTCACTAGGAACACACATCATGGTGGGGAGAAAGCACGCCGTCGCTGCTGCTCGTTGATGTGCGCACATGTATAAGGAGGGCGTCGTGCCGGCTCACATACTTGGGCGAATGAAGGCCGGCTGCTGCTTTCTCATTTTGTCGCACACCGCACCTCACATTGCCTGAAGAATGTCCACTGCGCTAAACAAAAAACGAGACGCAGCGCAACGACAAATCATCCGTACGGATACAAATTTCGCGACGACGTTGAACACGAGAACCATTGCACACCGCCATGTGTTGAAAAAAACGAAAGCAAAAATCGCACGATCGTGGCGACACCATGGGTGGCGACACCGCAATTACAGAAAGAAATGTCCTGAAGCCAAAAACTGCAAACGCAATGCACTATTTATTTTACATACCATCCTGCAATTGGAAATTGTTGTAAGTGGTGGAGATGCACCTTGAGTGATCTCTTATAGTATCTTCAGTATCTTGAGTGATCTCTCACGTCGCCACTAGCATGGCACTAGTAGTGGGCAAAAGTTTCCAAGCTTGTGCACCGCCAATATTCATACAACACCCGTTATCTGCGCGCCGCTTACCAGCATCTCCGCGTAGGAGGAAGGAGCCTTCCTGTTATTCCCAATATCTTGATGGTACTTTGCCCACCTTTTGTACAGCATACCACCCACCACTTCGCTGCATCATACACTATAACCACTGTTTTCCAATATGTCCACAATTTTTTTCACTGCAAGCACTACATTCTCCAGCACCCATCTTGGTGATGTCTGCCAAGGCAGGCACCTCCCACTGCATTTTGGTCGCTGGCGCAAGTCCAATCGAGGAGGTCCTCGTAAAGTCGGAAAATGGACGAATTGTCCACTGTGCCTCGTTGTTACGGAAGCCCCTCGTTGTTATACTTGTGGAGGTGACGGCCATCTTTGGCGCAATCGGTGGTACCAAGACACGTCATTTCCCCCTTCTGTCATGCAATGATAGGTGCTGTACACGTGATGACTACAAGCTACGCGGTGAGGACGTTGAGATTTCAAGACCTCCTGTAACACGCAATGCGAACCATGACTCTCCGCCTAACCTGCCACCCGAGTTTTCTCAACAAACACCGTGAAGGCAAGAAACTATGATACCAACGAAATCGCAAGCGCAGATGTTATTGCTTCCCTTGGCAGGAAGCAAGTGACTGCCTTAGCTGACATTAGACCCGATTATTCGACAACCAGTCAAGAGCTAGCCGACTGCCGAAGCTAGCCGAAGTGGTGGCACCCTTCGTCGCTCGTTCAGCATGCGGTAATAATTTTTTAAGGAAATACGGTTCCATAATCAGCAATCCGAACCGATTGGTAACATTCCAGAAGAGTCCTGATGCAATTCCTTGATTACCGGCACAAAAAAACTCGTTTCGTGGAATCGAAAACGCCGTGGTCGTCCCGCTTTCTTCATGCGTCCTTGTTTCGGCGGCATGCGACGCACGTTTGACAGCTAACGATTTCCAGCACACATCCCTACTTTATTGTGTAAGTGCGATATCTCAGTCTCACGAGGAATCCCAAATATCATGAACAGGCCATGAACTTATTACTAACACATTTTGGCGCCAAGCGTCTGACTTACCCAGAGGGCACTGCTGTGGTCAATTATGTCGCCGACGTAGCCGATTTTCCTGGCCCCTTTTCGTTACTTGAAGAAACCCACGAGCAAGACCCTCCAGCTTTGCTTGTACTCTGCCCTACCCTGCCGTAACTCGAGCGAGAACGACTTCTTGCGCTATTAGCTGAGTTCCGCAATTGAATGCGTCGAAGCGAAGAGTTGGTCAGATACCACTTGCGAAGCACCGAATAATCACAGAATTAAAGATGAACATTTCACATAGACCTCACAGATTGGGACGAAATTAAAGGTGAAAAAAGGAGGGACACCAACCAAATTATAATCACCAAAAGTAAAAAAACTGTTTACTCGCAAGATGCCAAAAGCCCTATGTTTTGGGTCCCACTCCATAACTTTCCACAGAGGCTACGACAGAGAACTTTCCAGAGAGGCGACGACAGCACAGGAACGATGTCCGCAAGCTCGATAGACGAAGAAGTGCATTAGCTGAACACAGCGAGGTTCACGACCACCGCATCGACTTTGACAACTCCCGCGTCTTCGACTTGGAATCCAGTTTTCACAGGCGGCTTTTGATAGAATCATGGCACGTTCAGGCGACACCTGGTAACGTGAACCGGTCTGCAGATGCAATGCCGTTGTCTACTTGAGCGGACTCCGGCACCTTGTTCTACACTAGCATGACCCCCTTCGGTTTGAAGAACCGGAAAAAGAGAAGGTGAGAAATGAAGGAAGAAAAAAAGGAAACAAGAAAAAGAAGGCCTTATAAGCACTGCTGCTGTCTGGTGCCCTCCAGTCACCCCTAAACAAGGGTCCGAGTGGGACCCGAAAAGTCGGGTTTTTTGTCATCTTATGAGTAAACAGTTTTTTATACTTTTGATGATTATAATTTGGTTGGTGTGCCCCCTTTTTTCACCTATAATCAAAGAGCACACAGCGATACCAATGCATCCTAAAACTTATCGTGCGACCCTAACAGAATGTGAGGGGATCCAACAGCAGGTAGGCAAAATGGTCCAAGGAGACTTAACTGAACTTCCCAAGAGCCTCTGGATTTCGCTACAGTTTTAGTCAACAAGGACAGCTGCCTGCGGTTTTGTGTGCAGAACTAAAATTTGAATAAGGTGAAAAAGAGATTTATACCAGCTTCCCGGCATGGACTATTCACTTAAGAGGCTTTGAAAGGCTCGTGACTTTTGTTGAATAGGCTTGAAGGTACGGTATTGGAAAATGCAGGTATACCATGCCATCATGAGAAAAACCATATTTGTCACGTCAGATGGGTTATATGACTTTAAAGAATTCTCTATATGACTTTAAAGTCTTCTGCACCTTCTAGTTTTAAACGGCCATTCAACAGCCTACTTTCGGGGCTGACGTGAAAAACCTGCTGAATCTATCTCCAGGATATCATACTTTTTCAGCAACATTTGAACACCGATAACAGCTGGACATTGTTCTGTAGTGAATACGGTCCGCCGGTCTCACCTTGAAGCCGTGAAAACTCCATTTCCGCTTTGAGGTGCTACATTTTCACGGTCATGTCATCAGTCATGCAGGGGGTCCGCCCGGATCCTAGAAAAGTGCCCGCAGTCGCACATTATCCCATACCATCGAATAACAAAGTCTTCAGGCGTTTTCTGGGCATCTCGCACTGCGCCGCCTTCAGATCGCCTCACGAGAGATGATACCGCTTTTTTTGGGGCGATGAAGAGCAATCTGCATTTAAGGCTTGCTGAACCGTTTAACAACGTCGCTTCTCCTTGTGCACTTTGATGAGGTAGCTCATACGAAGCTTCACACCCATGCAAGCAATGTTGGCCTCGAAGCTGTGCTTGTGCAGTGGCAGGAATCCACACAAAAACAACTACACCACGACTGAAAAAGAATGAGTTGTCGCTGTATGGACTGTTACGAAATCTCGTCTCTATTTGTACGGCCGGTCCTTCAATGTTATCAGCGACAACTATTCGCTGTGCAAGCTCACAATTATTTAAGATCCGTGCAAACGATACGCACTGTGGAGAATTAGACTGGGAGAGCTTGACATGACAATCATGCACAAGTCGGGAAAACGGGCCACCAACGCCGACTGCTTGTCTTGCAATTTCGCTTTCCTCCAATCAAGAGGAACCAGTATTCCACTGTTCCATCGATACGTGTACGACAGCACAACAACAACGTGACGACCAGGACTTACTTGGCCCAGTAATTGCTTGGACAGACGTGCTCGCACCGCATCTAACAATTTTTACCAGAGGAATATCATCGTTTGAAAGGAAGAAAGCGCTATACAAAATAAACTTGTCATAAACGGATCCAGCTATCTGTTCATCGTTCCAACTGCCCTTCGTAATAAAGTACTGCAAGCGCTTTACAACGATGGCACTTCCGGTATATAAGGATGCAAGCGAAAACTGAACTCAATGTTTAGAAAATGCAGGCATATTTGAAGGTGATTTTTTATGGCCACGACTCCCAGCTGCTATAAAACATCACGTCCGGATTTGTCGGGATAGTGGACGATCCAAGGGACTCTCCACAAAGCCGACAGTTTGCTAGAAACCGTTCAATCCCTACAACTCACGTTTCACCACATCTTGGACCCCTTCCTTGGTCTATTTCTGGTAACCACTGGCCCACTGTAGCGAATGACTGCTTGGCTCGCTACGGCGAAACGAAGGCTGGCTATCCAGAGAGGCACACCGGCAGGGGTGGCCCTAGTTTTTCTAGAAAACATTGTGCTGAGGCATGCCGCCCCAACTATTGTCATAGCTCACTGAGCCACCACTTTCACGGCTGCACTCTTAGCTAATGTCCTGATGCTCAGTGGCACGAGTCTTCGAACGACAACAGCCTACCATCCGCAAACCAACAAACTGACTGAACGCCTAAACAAAAGACTCGAAGACATGCTTTCAATGTATGCGGATACGAGCACTGAACTAGGACGAGATTCAGCCTTATATAAAATTTTCTTATAATACAGCTAAGCACCAGGCCCCATAGATGACACCATCTACTTTCGTAAATAAACAGGAAGTGAGGATGATACTCTACGATATTGCCATACGAGCCTGACGACATTTACACGGATGCCGAGGAATTTACGCAATGTGCAGAAGAAGCAAGGCAGCTCACACACCTCCGAATACAGCACTGGTAAGTGCAGAACGCAGCTCGCTGTGATGCACATCGCAGTCTTCTTACTTGTGAGACGGGCGACAGAGTATGGGTCTGGACAGCGATATCAAAAAGAAGGACTATCCAAAATTCGGCTGAGAAGGTATTTTTGACCATATAATGTGATGCGACCACCAGTTCTCATAGTGTGGCACACACTCAATATGGAACGTAAATCACCTTCGACGGCCGGCCTACTGGCGCCCTTTCGCATCTTCTGCTAGCGGCATGTCGTGGTCTTTCATTCGCTTCGTACGAGGCTTGTGACGTGTAAGCACACCTGCATACATACTTATTAAGGCCACGTTCGCTACAAATCAGGTTGCCCTAAAGCTGATAGTCTTTGTAAAACGTACAATCCATCGTTACCGCAATAATTGCTTCGCCATTCGTTCGCAACCGCGAATTCCTGAGTTTTGCTCAAATTTCCGAGCCTGTACGATTGGCTTAGCCTGTATTAAATATTGCAACATGCACTTTCAAATTTGTTGAGCATTGCACAATATTTAGAAAATTGATTACACGGACAGTCGGTTGAATTTCAACAATGTAACCAGTATCCAACGCAACCCTCAATATCCATGCATTATTACTTTTTCATATGGTATATATATTTTAAGAATCCAACATATACAAGACGTGCCTAGGAAAGATCAAAATAATACTTATGTTTTCTAAGTCAATCCTGGCTGGCGGGAATACAGTTCTACGAGTTTAGAGTTTTACCAAATTATTCTGTACACTGCAGGCTCTGCCACACCTGACAATAACGTCATAATTTTCTATCAGTCGCTTACATTGAATAAATATGATAAGCTTCGCATTCATATTCGTTCCCGTAGAGCAATGTTTAGCCAGAATTTTTTTAAATTCGATAGGTGATATGTAAGTTCAATTTCAACACTTCAAGCAGTGTTGAACAGAGTTCGCAATATACAAGTTATTATCAGTTTACCTTATGTAATATCTATTCCATGAATACTCTATTTAGTCCTTGAAATGCCTGAAATGAAAGATCCCAAGGAGTTCATTTCATGATCATCCATTCAGTCTTTTTTCCCTGTCACGGCGCCAATATTTCGTGGACAGCTGTCAGTTTGCAAGAGCCTATTTATATTTGTTGCGCTGTGTAACATTTCGCCTTTATAATATATTGGAATGTATATTTCATGTTTGTCTTTTTGCATTTTCGTCCTGTCTGCATTAATTGATAATCTGTCTTTGAGCTAATATAAGCATATCTACAGAGTAGAGACCGCTTGCAAAACTTACAGTTATATCGTCCCAATTATGTAACTGCAAGCAAAGCATCGTACTTTGTTTACGATAATAATACACCGATTGACCGAATGGTTGGAGACTAATACCTTCGTTGAAAAAAAAAGATACCTTCCTTTACGCGCCAAACAGAACGAGCACTTACACCCAGCATTCATTCTCAACTCTGAGGACAGCTTGAGGTAGGAGTGGCATAGCGTTGCAGTGTGGCTAGAAATGTTTTAGAGCAGTACTTACTGGTCGTCAATATTATAGTAGGCTCTGCCACCCGTGATAATAACGTCACTAGCGCTAGCGTTAGATGACTCTTCCACTGTCACACATGTGTTAAGAGTTATTAGCATTGCAGCTTCGTGAACTTCTTGCAACCAATAATATTCGTCTGCAAAGAAGTGTTGCATTTAAAAGTTAGCACAATCAACAAACCAAAGTCAATAACAAAATATTGGAGAACTTCCTGGAACTCACACATAGGTGAGAATCGATGTGAAGCAATGATTTGCATGATACCGATGTCAAAAGTCACGAATGCATGCAACCTCAAACCTAATGGAAATATACATTACTTAAATGCAAAGCGTTTTTTATCACATCTATCTATCTATCTATCTATCTATGTTTTCCGGCCGTCCCCCTTCAGTGGACTCATGGTCGTACATTCAATTATGAGGTTTTTCTTTAGTTATGATATGCAGCTCTTCCTAAAGGTCTTGTTAAAAAGAGGTTAGTTGCATTACCTGTCATTTAGACTCCATCCACTACTCAGAGTTCTTGCGTCCGAAATGTGTAAATTTCTCGCACGGTCTTCAATTTTATTACGAAGGCTGTGAAACCACTACTACTTTTCTTGCTGGTTACCGGTCTATTTGAAAATATATAAACGTTAATATCTCCCAATGTGTGCATTTCCTTTCCGCTTTTTCATCGTGGTTTCCTTCTTGAACACTATCCATTTTCTCATTCCACTTTCCGCACCCCTGATTAGCGAACCGGATCCCAACTTCTAGTTACGCGCCTCAACTCCCTTCTCATCTCTTCATCTCTCGTGGCCTCGTCCGCATGGTGTTCACGAAAATTTGGATGGTAGGGTATAATGTGTGGTGAATATGAATGATTCACCTGTACATCACTAACCTAATATACGTTTTACGCACGTCACGTGTAAGGCTACCTAAAGGACGTGTGTATAATCCCCGTAATGCACAATCTGAGGTTTGCGGTAATGAGCAACAGGTGTTTAGTAATTATACAGTCTATGACAATCTAGCACCTACTAGAATACAGAATTAACGAAGACAAAGCGGGCAGCGCTAAGCCACGGGCAATACGCTTAAATTACTGGAGAAACCTGCACGACCTCCTGAGGAAGTTCTGTAGATGCGCAATGTCCTTGGATGCCCAGATGACACAAGATGACAAAATTGGCCACCTTTTTAAAGGGATCCCCGACGACGTGTACCAATTCCTTATTCATAAAGGTAGTCTGGAGTTCGTAACTGATGTTCTTCTGCACTGGCACATATGTGAGGAGCATAAATCTCGGCATATCACACGGAATTTCGCTGGCCTACAGGTGCCACAAACGTCCCTATTGTTAAGCGTGTGCCAGCACTACCAACTCTATCGGGCCTTGTTTCCGTAATTCCGCAAATGGTGCGCTAGCATCTTGACCATTGTGATGCTGCTTTCATTGACACTTCGCGGGTACCAGACACTTTTGTTCCCTCTGACTTCGGTGACACGTCCTTCACCGCCACTTTCGTTGATCCCTACAACGTAGCGCCTTCTCAAAGTCACCCAATTTATACAGTGAACGCGAATCCCAATCACGACTTCTGCGGCAGTTTTGCACGAAGACAGCCTGTGATACCTGAGAAGTAGCACGCCCGCGTCGTCTTACTACTAAGAATTTCAGTGCGCCTCGTAAACGCCGCCACTGGGAAAATACACGGCGCGATCCATGGAAGTGAATTCACCGGTCATCTTCAGCTACGCGCCCCCTTGCTTCCGCCGGTCATCATGTGCCATAATAATATTCATTAATAGGAGATGGTTTAACTGACGACACGTCCCACAAAGCAAAAGCACGTGGGCGGGCCCTGCAATCCCTGTAGGCTCGATACGGTTTTCGCAAATGTTTATAAAGTAAATGTCTTCAGAGGAGCGTGAAGCCTTTTTCACCGTTCTAAGCCAGCACGCATGTCACGATAATGCATTAGTGCCAGGCACGTTTCGCTCGAGTCAGCGGAGTGCACTGACAAACGTGATAAGGTGGGATATAAACACAGCCTTCATAATTCATACAGGCATAGACAATTAAACACACAGAGCAAGGGAAATAAATGGGCGGGTCTCATAAAAAATAATGACTAAGTCCTACGCTCCCCCGTCTTACACTTGTCCCTGACCATATCGCGTCCAGTATCGTCTACGTGAAGTACGGTAGAAAAGTGTCGGTCTCTTACAGCGCCGTCAGATGCGCTGGCATGGGACCGCCGTTCGTCGCGTCCGTCGCTTCGTCGCCTCCGGTAACGCAGGACGGCGCTCCGCAAAGGAGATGAAGTGCTCAGACGTTGCCCACCTCTGGCCGCATGGAACTCGTGCCGACAGGCGCTCCTGGCATGCCCAGCCTACCCTGGCCCCTGAGCCGTTGGCAGAGCAGACTCGCAGTCGCAAGCCCTGGTTCGTCGAAGGTCGGCGGCGGACGCGCTGACTTGTCCCAGCAGCTCACTGTGAAGCTGGCCAGCTGGGCGACTGGTTCACCAGAACCGCCGCTCGCCGAAGCTAGAACTCAGGCGCGCCTTCACGCTCTAAGGGGCTGGGGCAAGACCCAAGTTGCACGGACCACCTTTCTCGGCCCTCCTGGCCACCCCGTTCTCTTGCGCGCGCCCGCCTTTCTTTTTTTTTTTGATGGCGTCTCCACGCGCCTCTCGCCTTTTTCCTCGTCTTCAATTTTCTTTTTGTCCTGCACATTCCATTCCATTCATTTCTGTGTTCGCCTTCTTTACCGCCATTTCTTGTCATTCCTGACAACGCTTCGTTGTTTGATTTTGTGCAGGACGGTAACACAGTATGCATCCCAACCACTTCTATTCGCCGCAGCATCGAACTGAAATGTTTCTTGTGTCTTTGTTCGTACTTCCGTTGTTTTATGCCCAACTGTGCAGTAATTGCCTCCCCTATAACTACATTAATTAGCGAGGGCAAGCCTTTCACATGAACGGCGGTATGGGATTCGTAGTCTCGTCAACTGAATTCTTCCTCTCTTCAGGGCCTATGCTGCGCCCCTTCTACGCCTGTGTTGCCAAGGGAGTGCATACACACGAGAGTGGAATCGGCCTGGACGCCATCCTGTTCCTGTGTTAAGCTGACACCGAGCATGCCATTGCCTACGCCAACCGCTCATTGAGCAAGGCTGAACAGACTTACACCGTCACCGAGCGAGCGTGCCTCGCATTGTGAATGCAGTTCATGACTTTCACCCATATCGCTAAGGGCGCCCCCTTACCATCATTACTCATCACCATTCACGTGGTTGGTAAGTCTGCAAGACTCGTCTGGCCGCCTCGCGCGATGGGTGCTACGCTCGTAGGAATATAAAATCTCCTTAATGGAATAAAATGGACCACATACTTGTATTACTTCATGATGTTGCCCGATTTGCTCCAGAGTCTCCCACTCATCTCTCACGTCTCAAACAAGTCGTGCAGTGCATCACCGACGCAGGCCTCTAGTAATGTTGAAAAACCCGCTGTAGAGCGAAGCAGCTAACAGTACTCGGAAACATGGTATCTAAAGCTGGAACGTTACCAGAGGCTTCGAAACTTCGTGCCATCATCGGCTCCCAGAAGGAACTCCTAAGCGTTATGGGTCTCTCTTGTCTTTTATTGCAAAATGGGCTTGCCCTTAAGGCATAGCTTATGGTGCGTTTTGTTAAATGTGTGCTGCAAGTCCTGTGTAGTGTATGAACTGAAGTAGTGTTTTTTGAATGATCACAACTGGTCGAGGCACTGTATCAGAGATCGGCTTGTTGAAGGAGACGAGAGCACTCCCGATGTAGTTCTCTGCATGTCCATATAAGATGGTGTGTATCTGCGTCCGTAACGGGAACAGAAAAATTCGGACACGTATCGCGAAGTGGTATGGTGCACCAGTTCCGTGCAGATTACTGCCGGTGTAAGGGCCACCATGGCCCGGTCTCCTAAGCACAACTTCCTCCGCCCTAGTAAGGTGACGGGGAGGGAGCAGACACATGGTGGAATAAGAGCACGTCCTACCGCACGTCCTGCCCGAGCAGGACACACGTGCAGGCGCAAAGCGAGGTGAGGGGCTGGGGTTGGCGGGGAATGGATGGGGCGCGTGAATTAGGACAGTGTGCAGCCTGATCGGCAGCAATGTTGTGATGGTTCGAAGCATGCCCTTGTACCCAGTGTACCTTGACGCACGTAGGTGCTGTGCGATTCATGGCATGCAAGGCTTCGCAGATTTCCGCTGCCTTGCGAACTTTTTTAAGTTCCAGTATAGCCGCTAGAGGGTCTGTGAATATACCTAGTCACTCAAGTGCAGGTAGCTTAAAGATGGCATCTTGCAGGGCGTTATGATTTGATTGAAATTCCATTACCAAAGCGCTGGCTTCTTTAGATGTATGACGTCGGTGACCACTCAGTCAGAAAGCTGATCATCTGTGGTCATCTTTCTGACCAGGACTGGTCAGAAGCTGCCAGAAAGCTGACCGGCAAACTGCCAGAAAGCTGAGCGGAGCTGCCGTCGACGAAAGCACCACACTCTTCCCTGCCAAACAACACTTTCCCATCCAAAAAAATTGGCAGATCCCACGTGCAGTGGGAATCAAGGAAATGCGAAGCACGCATAAGGAACGTAAAATGGATATGCATTGTTGTCTCGCTATACCGAGTTTGGTACATATTGTCGCGGTTCAACGCGAACAAGTGACAACACCGTTGAAGGAGACAAGGAAAACAGCGTGTTGACGCCACTACAACAGAAAACTCTTCTTCGTCTTCTTCGGAGTCCAATTTACCCCTAACCCCACTAGCCGGAGTTCACTGAAAACGCCAGTCGTCGTCGTCGTCTTTGTGCCTTCATAGAACGCACGCGTCATTCGCCTCTCCCTAAATGAGCATCGCCCCGATGCTAAACAATTAGCGCCACTTTTTGAAAAGTAGTCTGTGGCACAATCACTCGCTGACATAGGGCTTCATGCGGACTACGTGCACGAGTTCAGAACGATGCCGGCGGCGGCTTGTGCAAGGGCTATCTGGAATGACTTCGTATGTCACTTCACTCAGTCGTCGCAGCACACGATAGGGTCCGAAATAGCGCCTCAGAAGTTTTTCGGATAGTCCTCGTTTTCGTACAGGTGCCCAGACCCATACTTTGTCACCGGTTTCATAAGTAACAGGCGTGTGATGTACATTATAGCGTCCTGCGTCGTGCACTTGCTGTTGCTGTATTCGGAGCCGTGCGAGCTGCCTAGCTTCTTCTGCGCGTTGTGTGAATGCCTCGGCGTCCGTGTCAATGTCGTCAGGTTCGTGTGGTAACATGGCATCGAGCATCGTCCTCACTTCCCGTGCATGGACAAGGCTGAATGGGGTCATCCGTGTGGTTTGCTGCTTAGCTGTGTTGTAAGCGAACGTTATATACGGCAGAATTTCGTCCCAATTTTTGTGCTCGACATCGACATACATTGACAACATGTCTTCGAGTGTTTTGTTGAGGCGCTCAGTCAGTCCGTTGGTTTGGGGATGGTAGGCCGTTGTCTTTCGATGAGCCGTGCCACTGAGCATCAGAACGTGGCTTAAGAGTGCAGCAGTGAAAGCTGTGCCTCGGTCTGTGATGACTATGCTAGGGGCGCCATGTCTCAGCACAATGTTCTCTATGAAAAATCGGGCTACCTCCGCTGCTGTGCCTCTCTGGATAGCCTTCGTTTCGGCGTAGCGAGTCAGGTAGTCAGTCGCTACAATGGCCCAGCGGTTACCAGAATTAGAGGCAGGAAACGGGCCCAGGAGGTCCATTCCGATCTGATGAAACGGAATTTGCGGGACTTGAACGGGTTGTAGCAAACCGGCCGGTTTTCTTGGAGGTGACTTGCGTCGTTGGCAATCCATGCAAGTTCGAACGTGATGTTTCACGGCAGCGGGAAGTCTTGGCCAATAGTAATTTTGTCGCACTCTGTTCAGTGTCCGCGTGTAGCCTAAGTGCCCAGAAGTGACCTCGTTGTGACATGCGTGTAGTACTTCACTACGTAGGGCAGCTGGAACGACGAGCAGATAGCTGGATCCGCTTGATGAGAAGTTCATTTTGTATAGCACGTTGTTCCGTAAGCAGAACGATGATAATCCTCTTGCGAAAGCTTTAGGTGCGGTCCAAGTTCGTCCATCCAAGATATGAATTAGGTCAAGTAAGTCCTGGTCGTCACGCTGCTGTTGTGCTATGGTAGACGTGTCGAGAACACCGAGGAATGCTGTTTCGTCTTCATCGGAGGGAGCCGACTCTATGGGTGACCGAGACAAGCAGTCAGCGTCTGTGTGTCGTTTTCCCGACTTGTGCATGATCGTCATGTCGAACTCTTGCAGTCTGAGGCTCCAGCGTGCTAATCGTCCGCACGGATCTTTAAGGTTTATAAGCCAACAGAGCGAATGGTGGTCACTGATAACCTTGAAAGGCCGGCCGTACAAATAGGGACGAAATTTCGTAACAGCCCATACAACGGCGAGGCATTCTTTTTCGGTCGTCGAGTAATTGGCTTCTGTTCGCGAGAGCGTTCTGCTTGCATACGCGATTACTCGTTCCGTGTCTTCCTGCCACTGTACAAGGACAGCTCCGAGGCCAACATTGCTCGCATCAGTGTGAAGTATCGTAGGAGCTGTCTCGTCAAAGTGGGCAAGGACAGGGGGCGTCTGTAAGCGGTTGCGCAAATCCTCAAATGCAGCTTGCTCTTCGGCGCCCCATACAAAAGCGACATCATCTCTCGTGAGACGAGTTAAGGGCGATGCAATGCGAGCGAAATCAGCAATAAATCGCCGATAATACGCGCAGAGGCCCAGAAAGCGCCTCACAGCCTTCTTATCTGACGGTATTGGAAACTGGGAGACTGCGGCAATTTTTCCAGGATCCGGGCGGACTCCCGCACGAC
>CM023484.1:141555769-141594221 GCA_013339685.2 Hyalomma asiaticum | reverse complement strand
GACATGATAGTTTTTCCCGAAAACCATGTTGGGTGTGAAGAGGTAAATTGTTGCGGCTGAGATGACCCATGACCTGGGAGTATATGATGTGCTCTAGTAACTTACATGAAATGGACGTGAGTGAAATCGGCCTATAGTTGTTGGGGTGATTGCTGTTACCAGACTTAATATGGGTACCACATTAGCACACTTCCAGTCATCAGGAATACGACCGCAGTCAAGGGATTGCTGGAAAATGAATGCAAGCAAGTTAGCTGAATATTGGCAGGTCAATTTAAGTAATTTGCGCTGATGCCATCGGACCGGGACTGGTTTTCAGGGGAAAGTCGATTGATAGCGCTAGCTACCCCGTGCTCCGTTATTAGGATTGCTGGAAAAGGGTGTTGAATGGGCTGTTGTGACAGTGAAAGAGAATCATTCAGTGGGAGTTCGTCAGTGAATACCTCAGTGAAGTGCTTATTGAATTTTTCGGCAGAGTGTTCTACCGATAAGGTGCTGCCGTCTTCCCTCATTAATACTGGTGTTGAGTGGGCGCTTTTGGGTTCACAATATTCCAAAACTTTTTAGGGTCCGTTTTCATGAGGTTAGGTAACGTGTAATTAAAGAATTTGTCTTTCGCTTGAAGAATGACACTCTTTGTTTCAGCTGAAACGTTTTCGTAAGCTTCCCAATCTTGAGGACAGTTCGAGCGACTTGCTTTCCGGCAAACCATTTTCTTTTTGTTCAGGGCACGTTTTACGTCTAGTGTGAACCATGGGTCATCTGATCTTGAACTTATTGTTACTTTAGGAACGTAGGCAGCTTCAATTTCTTTAAGTTTATCCCGGAACAAACACCAGTTTTCATTGGTTGTACGTTCGTCAAAATATTCGTAAAAATCAACTGCGAAAGTTTGTAACATACTATTCATCATTGTTATGTCGGTACGCGCATAGTTCAGCAACTGCTTTTTAATTTCGATTTATTTTCTGTAGGAAGTGAAACCAAGCAGTGAACAACCCTATGATCACTAATTTCTTCCAGTACGCGCGTGTTACAGATTTCAGGACTGTTTGTTAGGACCAAGTCTAAAACTCGATCCTTCCGCGTAGGTTTATGTACAAGTTGTGTTAAATCGTGATAAAGGAGCAGCTGAAGAAATCGAATACATTCAGATCGATTATTGTGATGAAGGGCAGACAGAGTGGACCAGTCGATTTCTGGATAATTAAAGTCACCACCTAAGAAGAAAAGCGAATTGGGAAATTTCTGTGTAATTTGTTCAATGGCGTCACCAAGAAGTTCTGAGAACTCTGAATTGCTGTCGGGGGGTCAATAACAAGCGCCAATGACGCAAGTGACATGACCAATGTGACATGAGGCCCAGACTATTTCGAGAGGTGAGTCTACAGAAATCGGAGAGGGGTGGTATAATTTGTTTATCGCGACAACCACACCACCGCCTCGGGAGCCGGTTCTGTCTTTGCGGAAGATGACGAGTGAGGATGGTAATGAAAGTTCGCTGCTTGTCACATCCTCCGACAGCCACGTTTCGGTACCGATAATGATTTCTGCAGAGCACGTGTGCATGATTGCTTTTAAGATGTCAGTTTTATGGTATATGCTACGAAAGTTAGCCAAAAGCATCGAAAATTAGTCATTGGGAGAAGGACGCTGATTATGTGCCACTGAACGTCATTTAGTAGATCGTTCATGGTCTGCAGACGCTTGAACCACCGAGCCACTGGCAGGGTCGAACTGGTAAACTTTGCCTTGTAAGTGGAGTTTGTTAAACTCCACTTACTTAAGAACCCGTACTTGCTGCTATATAACACAGCAGAAGCCATGGCGTCCCAGTATTCACCATTATCACTGAGAGAGAGGATTAGCCGCTCTGTTATACTTCAATGGAACGCAAGAGGTGCTCAAAATCTGCGAGGTCACCTCGCAGATTTTAAGCAAAGAATGCTGAAATATCGCTTCCCTGTGCGTGTGATATGTGAACCCAACCTGACATCTCCATTCAGATTATCTGGGTACGAGCAATTCCTGTCTCAGACGAGTGGAAACACCAGCAAAGCTTTAGTATGTGTGCGGTGTGATCTCCCACATTCGCGGAACCATATTCCTGTGCATAGCAGTAACGAGTACGTGTCCGTAACATTGAAACTAAAGCAGCGCACGAGATATATCATCTGTGTCTACATCAGAGATCACTCCGGCAATGGTGCGGCCTCCTGACATGTCCTCGCTGCGGTGGAGACCTTGATGAGACTTTATGTGAGGTGCCTAATCTGAAATGCCCAAATTGCGATGGACCACTTGAGTCACGGTCGAAAGAGTGTCCGAAAATGAAGATTGAAACTTCCGTTCTCAAGAAAATGGTGCGAGATCACTGTACGCACAAAGAAGCAGCTACTAAGGTACGCCGTCGTGAGAGGCGCTCTCGCAATCGCAGGAGTAGCTCAACATCGGCAAGGGCACAACAGCCTCTACTCCCCGAGGAGACAGTGCGTGGACGTATTGCCCAAGAGACGGCCACAGCGCCTCCAGACGCATCTTGTTTGAGGAACACCAAGGACAGTAATATATGGCCCTGCCTGCCACCTCATAGCGCGGAAGTGCAGTCATCACAGAGCCAACATGAACCGCAGAGTTCCTCATCAGATGGGCAAATGAAAACAATGCTTGCACAGTTGATTCGTGCATTGAGAATGCTCCTTGTTGGAGTTAAGATGCCTGTTGCAAAGGCTGCGGTGCAAATTCTCGACGCATTAGAACCCGTACTTGCTGCTGTATAACACAGCAGAAGCCATGGTGTCCCAGTATTCACCATTATCACTGTGAGGATTAGCCGCTCTGTTATACTTCAATGGAACGCACGAGGTTTCCGAGGTCACCTCGCAGATTTTAAGCAAAGAATTCTGAAATATCGCTTCCCTGTGGCTGTGATATGCGAACCCAACATGACATCTCCATTCATATTATCTGGATACGAGCAATTCCTGTCTCAGACGAGTGAAACACGAGCAGAGTTTTAGTATGTGTGCGGTGTGATCTCCCACATTCGCGGAACCATATTCCTGTGCATAGCAGTAACAAGTACGTGTCCGTAACTTTGTAACTAAAGCAGCGCACGATATCGATCATCGGTGGCTACATTTCTCCGAGACAGATTCGACGCTGGGCACCTGAAACATATTCTTGACTCCAGCCAATGACCTCATGTCATCGTAGGGGACTTCAATGCGCATCACCATCTTTGGGGCAGCAGTATCACAAATACTCGAGGTAGACAACTTCTAGACTTGACAAGCAACAGCAGCCTTCATGTTCTCAACGACGGCTCACCGACGTATTTGCGTGGTACAACACACAGCAGCTGTCTCCAATTGGCTATTGCTTCCCAGTGCCTTTCATCGTCTGCTACCTGGTGCGCTGACATTGAAACATATGGCAGTGACCACCTTCCAACTTATGTGCAACTAAAAGGGTTTACCGCACCCTGCATGTTCTGCAAACGATACACGGACTGGGAGGCATTTCAAAATGAACTGGAGAAGTCGTGCGCCTCCATTATATCTCCGCAAGAGATTGAGGACCAAATTGTCGCGTCAGTGCATGCAACAAAACGCGTCATCGAAGCAACAATTTCTAGAAAACCTGTCGATGTTGTGTATGAAGAGCTGCGGGCTGTGAGACATCGAGCGGAGCGGAAGTATAGGCGAACTAAGTCAATCTCAGACTTTAGGACATCCCTCCGTGTGCAAAAGAAGATTCAAAGATACTTGGAAAAGCTTGGCAGACAATGCTAGAAGTCGTTTTGCACCAGCCTGGACCCCAGAAAACCACTGTCAAAGATATGGCGCGTTGTACGAGCCCTGCCATCTCCTCCTCAGCAACAACATCCCTTCCAAGCCTTGGCCATCATCAAGCCCTGCAGCGAAAAGCAGATCGCGGAGGAGTTCTGCTTACATCTGTCTGGGTCATCAGCAACGGTCGCTCCACTGCGCCGATGTGCGCCTCCAACAAAAGATGCTCGTCTTGATCTGCCTTTCACGTTGGAAGAGCTACGTGCTGCGATTTCGGCTTCAAGACACTCCAGTGCACCTGGACCTGATGGAATCACCTTGTCACGGGGCTACCGAATTAGCGTGCCCTCGTGTAGGTTCGTGTGTTTTGAGTTCGTGTGTTCAAAACTCGATGCCTTGACAGTCATCGAGAAAGGATAGACGAGACCGTTTGTGCAGAACAAAACAAACAAACAACACTCGCTGTATTTACAGACACGGGAAAAAAGGAGAAAGGATAAAGACAAGACGGAGCATAAGAAGGAGAGGATAAATTACCAAAACTATGAATGGGAGGGTGAATAACTAGCGGTGCGCAAGAACCAATACAAGAAACAAGACTGTCACCGTTCAGGCGGGCGCAAGATAGTAGATGGCGGGGTGGAGACAGCAAACGCACTCTGAGCGGACTTGGATCGAGGTGTCGCTCGCTGGGAAGGTAGCGTCGGGCGAGTCGGGGTCAGCAACCTCTCGGCGTTCTTCAGTCGACGCTCGGACCACGAGCCGGAGAAGCAGTTGTGCCTGGCCAACGCCAGGCGATGGGAAGTCGGTGGAATGCCTGGCCAACGCCAGACGATGGGAAGCCGATGGAGAGCCTGGCCAACGCCAGATGCTGCAAAACCTGGCCAACGCCATGTGCTGTACCGCTCGGGTACACGCCCAGGTGGGAGCCTGCAGCGGCCTTGCCACAGGAACTCGGCCGCCACTCCCGCGCCCTGGTATGCCTCCTTCTTCCACCACGTCCCAGCCACGTCTCCTCCGGTTCTTCACCCCGGTCTCTCCTGGTCTCCCCCTCGCCCGTTCTCTTGGCGCTTTTTATCACCCATCTTCATCGTGGGCCTTCATCATTGGTGTTCTTGTCTCCGTGTGGTTTTCCGATTGCTCATAGCTGCACTTGGCCTTCTCGCATTGGTGCAGCTTTTATTCATTGCTTTATCTTTTGCGCTCGTGCCAACGTCGTCTTCATCTTGCTTTCATTTCTTTTATGGCGCGCACTTTGAAACACGGCCCGCACCTTGAAATACGTGCACTCATCACACACCTATTCTGTCTTGCGCCATCTAGGCTCTCGAGCGAATGAACAGCTTCTATCTCTCTACAAGGGTTCATGGGAATCTGGAACTGTGCCTGCACACTGGAAGAGAAGCAAAATCGTGGCACCGTTGAAAAAAAGGCAAGTGTCACCGCGATATGCTTTCCTACAGACCTGTGGCGCTTGCCAGCTGTGCAGGAAAAATCATGGAACGCATGGTTCTGATGCGCTTAGAATGGTTTTTGGAGAAGCACGATATATATCCAAAGGCGATGACAGGCTTTCGAAAAGGAAGATCCTCAATTTGATAGCGTGATTGACTTAGTGACCACCGTTGAACATCAGAAACAGTGCCACCGATTGACAGCCGCTGTCTTTCTCGACATCAAAGGTGCATTCGACAACGTTCTGCACGACGCGATTTTGAATGCTCTTGAAGACTATGGCATTGGCGGCCGCCTACATCAGTGGCTGGCGAGCTACATTCAAGAAAGAAATATATTCATGGCAACAGCAGACATTGACACAAAGAATTATCCCGTCTATCGCGGTGTGCCTCAAGGAGGAGTCCTGAGTCCAACGTTGTTTATATATCGTACTCGTTGGCCGCGTTAAGCTGGTGGGCGATAAAGTCTGCCTGTGTACACGAATGACATCTGCATTTGGACAACGAGCTTAACAAGCTTACAAACACAACAGAAATTGCAACGTGCAGTATCGGTAACGTCAACATACCTCAGCAGTCGAGGACTGCAACTCTCACCGACAAAAAGTGCAACCATTGCATTCACACGGAGGTCAATGGCCTGTTACCCTATTTATATTGATGGGAAAAGAATCGCTTTAGTAACCCACTACAAGTTCCTTGGAGTTATCATCGACCGTGATTTGTCTTGGTCGAAACACACCACAGCAGTGAGAAATAAACTAGACAGCTTTGTCCAAGTAATTCGGCATATATCTGGAAAATCGTGGGGGCGATCTAAATCATCACTTTTGTAGCTGTACCAGGCACTCTTCGTTGGCTAACTCCGCTACAGTGCCCCTGTACTTTCTCGTATGGGTGCATATGCTATCCGTATACTCGAAGCTGCTCAGCCTCGTGCCTTAAGAATTTGCCTTGATGTGCTTCGGTGTACTTCCACGTGGGACACTATTGCAGAAGCACGTGCCTGTCCAGCTCGCATCTACCTTCAACAAGAACCACTGCGAGTGCACCCGAGGTTACTAACCAGACACAGAGACCATCCACTCGCCGGAATTCCTAGCAGGCGGCCTAAAGCTGCATACTCGAAGGCGGTGCTGTTGCGGCAAAATCTGCTGCCATCAAATTATACACCGCTAGTCACGCCCGACATACCACTATGGACGATGCCAAAGCCGATTGTGCGATTATCGATCCCTGGAATTACTAAGAAATGAAACCTGCCAGCTGATCGACCTCCCAGCATTATCTAATATGGCGTATATGTACGGGCACGCGGTGCATATTTTTACTAATGGCTCTGTGACACAAACATCTTCGGCAACAGCTTTCATGGTACCTACCACGGGCATGACGTAACACTTCAAGATAGCGCATCATACATCACCTGCTGCTGCTGAACTGACCGGTGTCCGAGAAGCTGTCCGCTGTATTCTACAACAAAGTCCTGCGGAGTGGACATTATTTTCAGATTCTCGGTCGGCACTTCAACTAATAATGAACTACATGAAGCAAGGAGCCGCTTATGGTCCTCTTGTTAGTGACATCATGAGCCTCCTTACTGAGGCTTCTCAATACGGACACAACATTGCATTGCAGTGGATTCCCAGTCACTGTGGGATCAGTGGGAATGACCAAGCTGACGCAGAAGCGAAATTGGCACATATCACCGGCCAACCGACTGCTATCAATTTTTCACGACACGATGTAAATGCCTTGCTCTCCAGCTCCATGAAAGCCTCAATGACGCAACTATGGGATGACCCTGATTTCGACAGGAGCGCCTTCATAGACTTGACGCCGGCGTGTGCTTTCGTCTTCCAGTCCGGCTACGCCGAGATCAAGAGACGCTGTTGCACAGGCTTCGGTTGGGTGTTGCCTATACTCGCAGATATCTCTTTAAGATCGGACAGGAAGAGAGTCCCGATTGCGGCGTGTGTCACACATCAGAGACTATACATCATATCCTCTGCATGTGCCCTCAATATTCGGCCGAAACGAGAACACTTCGGTGCGTGGTAGATAGTTTGGACTCCCGGCCCTTTTCGGAGGAGAAACTTTTAGGTGCATGGAAGCACACGGACCACGCCCAGCGCAACTTCAAGGGCCTTTTTAATTTTTTGTGTGACACAGGTTTAGATGCCCGTCTCTAATGCTGTGCTGTAAAGACTACTGCTCATGGCGCACATCCGCTTATAGGACTTGTATAGTGACTCATTGTACTTTACCATCAGCACCTCTCATACCTCCCTCTGTCTCTATTTATCCCTTTTCCTTTTACCCCTGTGAGGAGTAGCAGGCCAGAGACTCACTCTCCAGGCGGACGTCTCCTCCTTTCCTCTCATTAAATGCTTTCTTCTTCTAGAAATGTCCTTGTTGCCTCAAGGACGTTCATAGTTTATTCGAAGAGATGTTAATGGAAAGTTCAACAATATTTTTCGTATCAGTCGGCATGCTGCAGATGTTCAATGCGCCGTCTGCTTTTTGAGAAAGCTGCGCATCTCCAGATGAGACGTTTTAAATCTGCTCGGCAAATCTCTTGACAGTGCGTGCACCGCGTAGGAGTATTTCCCCTCGTATGCCGAGTATCTTGCTGCCATTTGCCTAGTATGTGTGGTGTGTATGCAGCGTCGGTCATAACTTTAAAACATTACTTGCTGACGAGTAAACCCGCTCTTTTCATTTAGGATGCGCGCTGGCGTAGCTTCCAATAGTCTGTTTCTGCTGTCCGTTTTCATTTTGGTGGGAATGTAATGGAACAGTGCGCTGCTGGGATGGCCTTCTGTCCATGTCTTAAGGTATGGATTTTGGTCTACCGGGAGTGGTCTGGAAGTGGAGTGTGGGGAGTGGTATAGGTGGTCAAACGCACCCGCTTGAGTGGCGACCGCACGAGCGGCTGCGTTGGCCCCGTCCGTGCCAGTATGAGCCGATGTCCAGAGAATTTCATCCATACTCCGGGTGTCTTGGATTCTTCGTAGCTTTTTTCTAGTGTATTGGGCACAGCACCTTCAGTCGTTGGCGCGGTTAGTTCAGTTACTGTTTCGTACGAGTCTGTAATGATGCGGTAGTGAGTTCTTTTACTGCTGATGTCTACAAATCGAAGGCAATAGTACTGGCCGCCCCCCATATTGCCGATAACTCTGCGTGCAGAGTTGCACCCACAGGAAGGCGACATGTGTGATAGCCATTGTGTCGTGGTGCAGATGTGCTAACCCACGTAATGCTGGTTCTTTCATCTCTGATTGCGGCGTCAGTGTAGATGTCAACGGTGTTCTCAGGTCTCTTCTGTTCCAGTCACTTTTCAAGCACTTTTCTAGCTGTCATATTTCGTCTGGCGATAAAGCGTTGCTTCCTCAGGGTGCACTTCCCCTGCTGGAATTTCCAGCAGTTCCTGAGCCACAGGCGTCACGTGGGCTCTGCTATCCCATGTCATGACCTGTTCTCCCTGTGGCGAGTTTTCAAATCGGCATCGAATTCAAAATTGAGCTTCCCTTATGATGCCTCATATTGGTGGTACCGCGACTTATTTGAGCAGGTAATCGTTCCTTGTGTGCTTTGGCAGTCCAGTCATCGTACGTAGGGTCGCCCTGTGTAACTTTTAGATATCGTTGAGATCTCGACTGGAGGTGTTATAGACGGGTGCCCCGTACAGAATCCTCCCGACAGCCACTGCTTTTGCAGGTGCTTGGCATGCAGTCTGTCTGGCACCGCCATAGTTATTCCATGTACGTCGGACCATGGAACATCAGGCTCCATTGGCGCGTTAAAGTGCAGATCCATTGTTGAGAGCTGTTGCAGCTAGGAATTTGCGCTCCTAGAATTCTAATATGTCCATTGGAAGAAGTGATATCTGTTTTACCGATGTGCAGTGTAATCTGCTTGCTTGCATTCGTCGATCTCTTTCCGTCTGCGCTAAGTAATTCCGTATTTTCTGGCGACCATTGTAGTCCCAGATTCTCTAAAGTGCCGGATCGCTGCTTGGACTTCTTTTTGAATACTCCGGTCGTCAGGATAGTCCGTCGCGTCCGTCCATATTGTTATGTCGTCAGCGTAAATAACAAAACGCGCCGTAGTTTCTCTCTCTAGCATTTCTGCCACTCGCGTCATGGCTAGATTAAAGAGCATAGGTCCGCGACATAACAGCTATATGGAATTTATTACAGTCCGACAACACAGCACAAAAGGCTATGGTAATATATGGAAGTCAAAGTGGCCTCTTTAGAGTGGTGTAGGATGGGTCGACTGACCCGTGCGATGGCGTGAAATGAAGCTGCTCATTAAACCCTAATACCCTAATCCCTTTCCCACCTTATCCCCAACGGTGGCCTAGAGCTGTCCCCGTTTTTCTTATTTTTCTCTCAATAAAGGTTATATTCATTTTCGTATAAGTGAATTACCCATCCACATTACCAAAAAAACCACTGTCGCTGGGCCCGCCTAGGTGTTGTAATTGCTATGGTACTCGGCTGCTGATCCGATGGTCGCGGGAACGAATCCCGGCCGCGCCGGTGCATTTCAAAGGAGGCCCTGTTTTTTACGATGTCAGTGGACGTTAAAGAACCCTACGTGGTCGAAATACAGCGTGGTTTTGGGATGTTAAAGCCAAGAAATCAAATAAATTTTTTTTACTTCTTGGCGATCCTGCTGCCTTTCACTCGCTTCGAGTGAGTGCGCTTGCGTAATGCCACTGCGAAGTAATTTCCCAGTTGGTGGTGAACACTAGCGTGTTCACAGCGCATTGTTGTGATCATCATCACTATAACCAGCACAACCTACACCACCGTCCTGTCTATTTACACTGCGGGATTAAAGCATTGCCTATTATATATGGGCCACATCTCTAATTCATCCGACCCTATGTATGCCGCGGTCATGCTATCCCGGCATATATTCGAGTCAAATTCTTTCATCTTCTTGCTGAAATGTTAGCAACAATGTGTTATCGAATAAATAATTACGCGTACATGATTATCTCGCTGGCAATACGTGCCAGAGATCAGTGACGGCAGTGCACATGCCGTGCAGGTCAAATGGTGCCGCAATACATGTGCACTGGCTAACTGGCACAAGTTAATTTTGCCGCAGCACATTTCATTTGACGCCCATTTTTGATTTATGTATGATTCCTTTGAGTTACAGAATACAGTAGCTTAAAAACGCTCACCAGGCAAATCGTGTACACTTCATCATCCACCCTTATTTTCAGTAGGTGATGCTTTTTTATTTTATACAGAAATTCAGCAGGAGAGCCACTACTACGTTTCGACGAGGTACCAATAGGCGGAATTACAAAAAATGAGCTATGTGGGGCACAACTACAGCTATAAAGGGAAGATGTGGGGCGCTGAATGGAGATACCTGTAAATCACATCACGTGCTTTGTCTTGCGCCCGCAACAAAATGATGCAACGGGTTTTTCAAACGATAAATCAAGCACGAGGGCGCGTGATACCCAGAAATTTTATTGAGAAATCAGCTCAGCTTTTTTCCATTCTCTTACTCATCTATGATGGCCACGTCGCAGGCTTTTACATTTCTTCCTCATATTTTACGTAGTAAAATATGAGGGACCAATCATACTTCACTCTCCCGCCACGGTAGTCCTGTGACTATAGCACTCGGCCCCGGCTTAGAAAGTCGCGAGATGGAGCCCTCGCATCTCCCGCTGAATTTGGCTGTAGGCGAAATGTTGAAGCCCATGCATGCTGCAAGATGTCAGTGCAGGTTAAAGAAATCCAAGTGGTCGAAACTTTCTGATGCTTCACAATACGGCGTCTCTCGCAATAATATCGTGGTTTCGGGACGTAAAACTTCACAAATAAACCATCAGCTATACTTCACTGCACATTTGGCATGACTTCGCCTACGCTGTCTCTAATTCAGTGTAGGTGTGAAATACATGAGAAATAACCGCCCAAACCCTATGCCACTCATGCAGCGTGGAAAGAAAAAAGTTCGACAATCCCTAAGCATATTCTCATGAGATGGGAACGCGAAAGCGTTTATTTTGGCTAGGGTACTCCAAACTGTTGCTGCCAAGTTGTGTTATAAAAAATGAGCTAATGTGGGATGTCGCATTGTGTTAATTTACATTATTTCATGCCATCAAAGTGGTGTCGACACTTCAGATCTCGTCTACTAATTTCGTCCAGGCATTACATGCAGATATGCCCGAGGCAGGTCTTGGGCATATCGAAGTAGTACGACCGCCGCGGCGTTGTGAGTGGTGTCATTGGACAGTCACAGGTGTCGTCACCCTCTTATCGTTCCGGTGACGGCGTATCTCGCACAATGTATGGGTCGTTGGTGAATACGAGAACGATGCACGTGCATCTCGACGTCATGATGGCCTCAGTGGGCGTCTTCAATTCGAGATTGAACTCTGCAAGCATGGCGCCGTCGAACGATGGGCTAGCTGGCGCGTTCCCGCGCCGAGTGTTGCTACGGCGACACTCCGCTGTTGCTCCACTGTGTTGCCGCCGGCGTCACTTGCGGTGGGAGAAGAGAGAGAGAGAGAAGACTTTATTATACAGATTGGACCGGCAGTTGGATCGTGGTGGCCTCAGGTGGCAGCTCAGAGTCCCTGGACTCGGGCGGCATCTTCGGCTTGCCGGACGGCCCAGAGCTGGTCGTTCAACTCCGAGCTTTTGAGGGCCTCCTCCCAGCGGCGGCGGCGCCGACGGAGAAGGTCTCCCACGGCTCCCGCAGCCGGGGCGGCGGCGGGAACGAGTGAGCTCGAGGCTTCCCTTGATCTAGAATAGAGTGCCGTTAAGGGCGCATCGCGAACGGCGGCGGTTGTCTGACCGTTGTTGCCGGCACATTCCCAGAGCATGTGGCTCAGCGTTGCTCTGTGCCCGCACACTTTACACCTATCGGTGGGGTATACGTTCGGGTAGCAGTGGCGTAATACTGCCGGGCTAGGGTATGAGTGCGTCTGCAGTAAGCGGTAGCTTACGGCATCGCGCCTGTTTAATTTATCGTCCGGTGGCGGGAATTTACGTCTTTCGAGCCTATAGTTTTGTGTAATGTCTCGGAACGTTGTCAGACGATCACCCCATGACCACTGTGATCCTTGTTCCTGCTGCGAGGCTGTCGAAGTGTCTCGATCTGGCTGACCCAAAGCCCCGCTCTCGGGAGCGGAGGCAGCGACCATGTAATGTGCCGCGGCTCGGTGAGTGAATCCTCGAGCCACAGCATGGGCCGCCTCGTTGCCCGTGAGCGGGACGTCGGTGTGTGCCGGGGTCCATAGGAGGAAGACTGTAGAATTTTGGGGTTGTGAGCGCGACGCCAAGTCGCGATCGTCGCACATACGAAGAATGCGGGCCGCTTCCCGTGAGACTCGACCGCGCGCGAAGCTGCGCACTGCCGCCTGCGAATCGCTGATCACGATCGCAGCGCTCGGCACTGCTGCGAGTGCCAGGGCTATCGCGGCTTCTTCGGCCGCCTCCGTGTGTCCCGTGGTCACCGTGGCGCTCGCGAGGCATTTGCCCGTACGGTGAACAACCGCAACTGCGTGTGCGCTTCTCCTTTCACCATATCTCGCGGCATCTACGTATACGACCTCATCGCTGTTGCCGTACTTCTTTTGAAGGTCTGTAGCTCGCTCGTTACGGCGCCCGACGTGGTGCGTCGAGTGCATATTCTTGGGAAGGCGCTCGCGGACCGAGGCAGGAACATCCGCCTTTTCTCTCTGCTGAGTGTGGTATCGGATTCTAAGCGACTCGAGGATATGTCGACCGGCCTTTGACTTCGATAAGCGTTCGTACTGCGCAATGGTATGGGCCTCAATTAACTCATCGAGTGAGTTGTGAAGTCCGAGCGCTACAAATTTTTTCGGTGCTCGCATTGAGCGGAACGCCGACCGCTCTTTTGAAAACCTTTCGTATCATGCAGTCGATTTTCTTTTTTTCAGATCCCATCCACTTGAGGTGAGGGGCAACGTATGTTATACGGCTTATTGCGTACGCCTGCACGAGACGGAGCGCGCAGTGTTCTCCGATACCGTTACGTCTATTCATGATGCGACGCAAGAGTCGGATCCTGTCGTCTGCAGAACGACGGAGTCTGCGCACCATGTCACCGTTGTGACCGTTTCCCTGCAGGTGTAACCCTAGAATTCGAAAATTGTCTACATGTGGTATGGGAGTACCGTCTGCCAATAGAACTCGGATTTTGAAGCATTCTCTTTCCTCGTCACGCGGGGTTCTGCGTCCTCTACTTGTGGGTTTGTAGATTAAAAGTTCGGACTTGGCTGCCGAGCACTCGAGGCCCGTTCCTCGCAAGTACTCCTGAACCTCATCTACTCCCGCCTGTAGCGTTCGCTCGACGTGACCGTCGCAACCTCCTCCGGGAACCCAGAGGGTGATGTCATCCGCGTAAAGGCTCTGATATAGTCCGTTTATGTTTATCAACTTCTCTGGTAGTCCCAACAGTACTAAATTAAAGAGTAACGGTGAAATTACGGAGCCTTGAGGCGTGCCCGTCGAGCCCATCTCAAATTCTCGCGATTCCTCGTCTCCGACGACGACGCGCGCGCGTCTACCTTCAAGAAAATCACGAATGTAATTGTATGTTTTTTGACCTAGTCCTAAGGTTTCAACTTGTTTTAAAATCGCTTCGTGTTTAACGTTATCAAATGCCTTTTTAATATCTAGGCCGAGAATCGCCTTGGTGGAGCTGGTACTGTCGTCAATAATGTGGTGCTTTAGCTGAAGCAACACATCCTGTGCGGAGAGATTGCGGCGGAATCCCAGCATGGTGTGCGGGAATACGTCGTGGTCTCCAAGAAAGTCAGTAACGCGAGTAAGAACTGCGTGCTCCGGGACTTTTACTACACATGATGTGAGCGAAATTGGCCTTAAATTATCGAGCGCAACTGGCTTGCCCGGTTTAGGGATCATGATGACGCGAGCTTTTTTCCACGCTTCGGGAAGGGAGCCATCTCGCCAGCACTTGTTGACGTTAAGTTACGAGTTGAGAGATTGACTCATCGTCCAAGTTTCGCAGCGCCTTGTTGGTAACCCGGTCCGGGCCGGGCGCCGATCGGGTGTTTAGTTCGAAAAGGACAGCCCGAATTTCCGCTTCGCTGAATTCGGCGTCTAGTTTTTCATTGGCTACGCCGTCATAATCAGCGTGTTGGACGCTCTCTCCCGTCTTAAAGTAGCGGTCCCGTATTTCGCCGAGGAAGTCATCGCCTTTATAATCTTTCACAAGTCTCCGAGTTTTATGGCCTTGAGCAGCCCGCGTCTCCTCTAGATCTAATAGCTGCCTAAAGAGGCGCCGAGCACTCGCCCCGCTCATCTGCCTCTCGAGGCCGTTGCACACGTCTTCCCACTGTGCTCTACATACTTGAAACGCGTGTTCCTCGATTTGTCTGTCTAACTGTGCTATGCGTTTCGGCAACGCCCGGTTATGTCTTTGGCGCTTCCACCTCTTGAGGAGAGCTCGTTTTGCTTCCCACATATGTAGGAGCCTGCTGTCAATTACCTCGAGCTTCGCCTCAGGAGGGATGTCGCGCGTTACCGCTTCTACATCTCTATTGAGCGTCGTCGTCCATTTGTCTATGTCTGTGATCGGCTCGTCGCCTCGCCCTCCCTCTGCTCGTTTCTTGCGGAACGCGTCCCACTGCACTATTTTGAGTTTACGGCCTTTGCCTTCAGAACGCGTTCCACAAATGCTCGGCCCCGTGTCTACCGTAATCTCTATTAGTGAGTGGTCAGGCCCCTTGTCTACCGTAATCTCTATTAGTGAGTGGTCACTCCCCAAATCCTCCTGCGTGTTTTGCCAAGACGCTGCGGTTACATTTGACACGAACGCAAGGTCCGGTAGCGTATCTGCGCTCACACTGTTTCTCCTGCGCGTTGGATCGTCGGGGTTCGCGATGAGTTCAAGCCGTTGGTCTTGTGAGTCTTCCCAAAGGCGTTTGCCCTTGGGCGTTTCTCGCGTGTATCCCCAGGCTCCGTGGGGCGCGTTGAAGTCACCTGCAACTAGCAGTGGCTCGCCGTTCGCGGCCGCGCTAGCTCTCCGTAGCAGCTCCCCGAATCGGTGCTGTAGCGTGGGTTTGTTGTATACGTTAAGGATAAATAGTCCTCGGCCGCGCTTAGGAATTAATTCGACGAAAACGTGCGGTATTGTTACGCATTGAAGCTCGCGCTGCGCCACTGTGACGTTACGTTGAACGAGCACGACGGCGACCGGCGCTGGACGCTGCGAGGAAGACGGTAGCGAACGCAGGGGCGCCGACGATGAGAGCGCATCGCCCCGCCGCCGGGTCCCCGCAACCGCCCCTGGCGTCCCACCATGTGCCGATCAGGGCGTAACCCGTTTTTTCCTCTGCCTATTTTCCGTCTGTGCCGCGTTTATGGCTTTGTAACCAGCCAATTTTGCCAGATGGTTTGTCTCCTGTAAAAGGATAACGTCCGGTTTCGTCTCACGGCTGCGAATGAATTGCTCGAGAATGCCCCGCTTCCTCCTATATCCCCGACAGTTCCACTACCAGATCGTGTACTGTTGTTTGCTGGTATTGAGACGATTGTGCGCGTGTCTAGCCATGGTGATGCCAGTGCTTAATTTGACCCATCGCCGTCGAGGCGACTTGTGTGGGGCTGTAGCTGGGTGTCTGCGTCTGTCAGCAAGTTTTGCTGCTGCTGATTCTGTTGCTGCCTAGCGTACGGCTTGCTCATCGTTCTAATCGGTCTGCCCGCAGCTTGCGGGAGTCGTGCTTCTATGTTTTCTATGCGCGCCATGTGCGCGGTGAGCATTTGTGTCATTTGCTCAGACAGCTTAGCTATCGCACCATTAAACATGTCATTCATCTGTGCCGCCTGTTTGGCAAAACGTTCATCGAGGCTGTTCTCGATGGTATCTATTTGTTTCTGCAGTTTCTCATAACGGCCACCTCGCCGGTTGGTCTCGTGTCGTGCAGGATCTAGTGCAATTCTTTTTGTGGTACACGGGCGATCCTCGTTTCCGTCTGCACCCTCCCACGAACTGCTCGCATCGTCCGTGTCCATTCCCGCCGCCTCGGGTCGCGACGGAGTCGAACACCGAGGCGCCGGAGGTGGTGGCGTCACCACTTGTTGCGGCGGCTGCTGCGGTCGCGGAGCCTCGCCTTTCAATTTTGAATTTTCCGCTTTAAGGATGGCGTTTTCGCGTTTAAGCTCAGTAATTATCGATTGTAACGGTCGCAGGCGTTGTTCTAGCGCTCTCTCTATCGCTTGCTCGAGCTCGCTCCCACCCCCGCCACCGACGGCTGGACCGCGGGGACGACCCGCCGAAGCTACGCCGCCAGTGGGGAAAGCAGCTACGTCCGACCATCTCACCTGTTGCCCATTGCCCAAGTGTCCTTGTTGCTGCGGCTGCCGCCACGTCTGTTGCTGCTGACTTTGTTGCATGTGATGGTTGGAAGCTGCGGCCCCTGGAGTGGCGCCACCACGCGTCTTCGACGTGCTTCGCGGCCTCGGTGTCCGACTGCGAGAGCGGGACCGGGATGTCCCCCCGTCGTCACTGGTGTTTCGGCTAGTCGAGCGTCCTCTTCGGTTGTCGTTGCCTGAATGATTGTAGAACTCTGGACTGTAGTGTCCGCCGTTGCCTCCAGTGCTGATGTATCCGCTGCCATATGCTGCAGCGGCGTCCTGTTCTCGTCGTCTTCGCTCCAGTTGGCGACGCTTGACGATGTATGGGGTCTTGTATCTCTCCTTGCAGCTGCGGTCCCCCGTGAGATGTCCCTTGCCACATAGTTGACATCGTGGCTCGCACCGATGGTCAGGTGATGGGTTCTTGCCTCTGCATCCGCGGCAGATCTTGTCGTCAGGGTTGGGGCATACGTCGGAGCGATGTCCCAGCCTCCCGCACTCATAACAAAGAGGGAGCACTTGACAAGCATGGGTCCGTAGTAAACGTGTCTGGGTACGTGGAAACCGTCGAACAACACTATTATGTTGTCCGTAGCCCCCATGCGTTTGGCGTGCAGCACGCCAGGGTTGCGCGGCGTCACTAGGTTGTTAACTATGTCCGCCGGGCTCTCGTCCTTGGAGATGTTCCTTATCAGGCCCTTGGAAGTGTTCTCCGGGGCAGCTTGATAGGCGTTTGCCTCGAACGCGCGGTCTCCGATGCAAAACTTGTTGATGGCTCCGTAGAGCTTGGCTCTTTCTGAGGACGGCGTGCTGAGCACCACGACGTTCTGCTTAACGTTGACGCATATGCTGTCTTCTCTAGTCGCTTCTCTGCCTATACCCGCCGCGTTACGTAGGCAGCAATAAATGCGATCTATTCCGTATTCAGCGCCGTTGAATCCACCTCTGGGGCGGACAATGATCTTGTAGTCATCGGGTGGTAGCTCTGGCATTCGGCTCGCCTTGGCAAGGTGCTGCAATTGACGAGCGTACTTCCTTTTGTTGTACGCCGCCGTGGTGGCAGCTGAGGCGACCCCCGTAGTCGACGCGGCAGACGCCGCTTGCTGCGTCTTCAGCTGCTGCTTTTGTGCCGATTCGGACGCACCGTCGGGCTGTCTTCTTTTCTTGACGTGGCACCATCCTGCTCCCTCGCCGAAATCTTCCGGCCGAAGGTCCTCTCCTTCTACCTGTACAACATCCATGTAGCTTCGGTAAGCCCTGGCACGTTGGCGTCGGAGATCGCGAGCTCCGAGGAGGTCCGGCGACACGTTAGGCTGGCGGACCCCACCGCCGCAGCGGCCGGGTTAAGGTGTCGTAGAGACGCTAGGCCTAGCGTCCTTGCTTGTGTGGCGGAAGAAAATCCGCCAGCAAGCGGTCAAAAAGTGGGCCCCCCTGGCAAAGCTTGGCGTCAAGAAAGTACTTGCAACTTCCGCCGATCGATGGTGGGAACTGTGCACGACGATATTAGAAACAATCCACTAAACACATAGGAAAGTTACGGAGCCGACGCGAAACACGTCCGCACTCGGTGGCCCCCTAGCGGTGAATCCTGCGGTGGGAGAAGTCACGTTTTTTTGCGGGCACGGCTTTTCAGGACGCTTTTTGCGGACGGCAGCTGTGCGCGCGCTATCGGCAACGCACCAAGAAACGCTTCCGCGTTTAAAATGTTCTCTCGTGAGCGCCTATCGTCATTGAGACTGCAAACACCTTGAAGTGTACAGAATTTATTGACTTATAGGACTTCGTGATATTTAATAAGGAGGCATCTGTTGCGTGTGATGAAGGTATTATTTTCCTAGCCTTGTTGGCTTTTTTTCCTGATCTGCCGTTCCCGTTAACATGCCAGACAAGCACATACTCCAGGTTGCACAATGTCGATGACTTCAAGCGTTTACTGTGAGGTGTCAATGGAAACAAGATTATTTACAAGAAATGCTATCAGCAATTCTATTTTGTCTCTAGACGAAGCCACTTTCATCTGCGGGCGTTTTTTTTTATTAAGTCTTTAGTGGATTGGGACAACTTACACCTTCCTTTATTGTTTTACCCCAAATTCAGTCGCCGTTTGGAAGATCATTTCCGTTATGGGTTTGTTTACTACTTCTAAATATTACTGGTTTTCATCTAACGCGTCAAATCTGCTTTTTAGTGCGACTTCAAAGTCTTCGTTCTTTGCTTTGATTATCCCTAGGTTTGCCTTTTTTCTAGTAACTAATTTAGTTCTTACTTTCTTTAGGGTAAATACAACCTTTTCCCTCACTAATCTGCGATCGCTACATTTTATCTTGCCTACTACTTCTGTGTCTTGAATTATGCCCGGTTGCTCGCACACTATAAAGTCAATTCCGTTCTTTGTTTCCTCGCTAGGACTTTTCCATGTCCACTTCCTATCCTTATGCTTCTTAAAGAAACTACTCGTTATTCGGAGTCTGTTTCTTTCTGCAAACTGTACTAGCATTTCTCCACGGCTATTCCTATGAGCGGCACCGTAGTTGGCAATCGCTTGGGTCCGCTTTGTTTTTTCCTACTCTTGCATTAAAATGCCGCATAACCCTTGAGTGTTGTGTTCTTATTCTTGTCATCGCTAATTCGATATCCTCGTAAAACTGTTCTACATGCTTGTCGTTGGTGGACTCGGGCGTGCCAAAGGAAAGTGTATACTCAGCCCACTTTTATTCAAACTTGTGCTCAAGCCTCTCATCGAGTCCGTCTTGAGCACGGGCGGCTTCCCCGTGTGCACTGTGATCTCCGCCGACGACGTCACCTTGTACGTGCGTGCACACAGGATGCTCTCGCATGTCACTGAGTTCATCGACGGCACGGGCCTCACGTTGTCGCCCTCAAAGGCCGAGGTCATCGGGCTGGCGATCGACAATGGCCTACGGTGGTGCCCTGTCAAGCGGCGCGCTCACCCGGACTCTCGTCACACGGAGGGCGCTGTTACCATAGAGAATCGCGCGGTGGGGAATCGAACACGCGACCTCTCGGTCCCAGGTGCGCGCCTTTCCCAACCTTGAGACTGACGCCTCCGAGCTTTCTCTGTAATAGGCGCGGCTCTCGCAATTCGGCGCCTCTTGCTACACCTCAAGCAGGGAGTTGGTTATATGCAGGGCTTGAAGCTATCAGCATTCCAGAATTTCTGGGCTGCGTTCTATCGGGGAGGCGCTTGTTTGCACGTTGCTGTACAGTGGCGCCGTGCTGCAGCCGCATCTTTCGCGCCACTCCTCGAAGGTGTTTCTACTGCGCAGCTCTAGGTCTTCCACGAAAGGCTATTCATGCAAAATAAAATGGCGTTCGCATGCGTATCCACAATCCGCAATCAAAAACAACATATATCTGCACGTTAGGCACAATGCCGCACAACGCAGAATAGGAACCCGTCGTTCAATTGCGCAAAGTGGAAGCACACCGCCCCTAAACCTGACAGCCTTACCCATTCATTACTCCATGCGAGAATTCTCATTCATTGGTTCATCCTTCTTGCAAAACCGTCACTTATCGAGATGGTACAGAATCCGGCACACTGAGGGCACCACAACTCCGCCAGATCACTCTGCCAGGTAATAAGATTTCTGAGCTTGACCAACCTGAGGCACAAGCTATGGACACATTTTCACGGCTGTTTTGCCGTGGGTGTTGCTGACTGTGATCCTTCTTTATAAGATCGGAATGTGGTAAATGTTGCGACAGCACCTGTTCGTTCGATCAGTGTTCCCAACAACACCTGCGCTCACTCTCAAACTGAAACGCTGCCTCACAAAACATTTAGTTTCCTGCAACAGGGAGCTCACACCTTAATTCTAGAACACATTTAGAACCGAAGTGCAGGTCATTCACTGATGCTAACTTTATTGCATTCCAAGTTCCACATAGTAGCGCCTTGCGGGAACACTTATTAACGCCAGCACTTCTCCAGTATTCCGTTGTAGGGGCAGTTCTTGCCGTTGCATTTGCCAAGCAGGCATGTGTAGTTTCCTTTCATGGCGTAATTAAGTGGTGGTATTGTGGCATTCTGAAATGAAATTGCAATATATTCATTTCGCAGAATGTTGCCGCAGTTTTTCTGCATAACACAGCAATCTTAGCAGCTGATAGCCTGCAGGTGATTCTATCAAACAACTAACAATCAAGCTTTGTATTCCAGGTACTAGCGCGTGCTTCAAGGCATGAAAATTAGAACAATTATAACAGCATTAGAACCACGAGGTCTAAATTATTGGTCGCTTCCTATGCAGATCCTTCCCGGGTATGCTGCACTTGGTACCTACCTAAAGGTTAAGCATAAACTCCACACCCTAAAGGCAGCCCCCCTCCTTTAATAAAAGGTGAGCCATGCCGGCTAGAGTGTGCCTAATGAAGTGTGTAGATCCTCGATCCTTGTGCATATATATATATATATATATATATATATATATATATATATATATATATATGTATGTATGTATGTATGTATGTATGTATGTATGTATGTGTGTGTGTGTGTGTGTGTGTGTGTGTGTGTGTGTGTGTGTATGTGTGTGTGTGTGTGTGTGTGTGTGTGTGTGAAAATAGACGCTGAAGGGCCCCCGCTAAGGAGACGAAGACGAGAACTAATATTGAACAGCCGTGCTGCCTCTCTGCCTGCTTTATTCCTCCCAATAGCGAAATCGATGGGATGCCAGGTTAAACGTCGACACTGATCCAGCTGCGGCAGCCGAACATTCTCGTGGGTCTGCAGCGCGGTGGTTTCTTTCTGGCTACTGAACACCGTCCACGCTTCCATTGCCATGAAAACCGCCAACCTGCCGCCGCCGCATGCACTCATCATGACTTGCGTGGAAGACGGCTCCAGGGCGCAAATTCTCCGACCTGGCAATACCGATTAACGGTGGGACAGGCCAGAGTAGCCCCTCGCCATGAAATTCCCGCACGCTCCCTACAGCATAGATCCCGTGGCCTGGACTGTCTCAGCAGCAGAGCTGCAGGGGGATGCTTTGTGTGCTACCTTAGTGAATGGTAACGCCTTGAGGGCTGCGATTGCCGCATGCTATGCTTACGTGATCCATTCTGGCTTATTGGGCGCCTCACCCGACAGCGTCACAGTGTTCATACGGATCTTCACGCGCCTCCCACACCGACTCCATTGCTTTGCGTCCCTGAGCTCGGGTTTGCCGCCACACTACCAACCGGTGCATGGGAACTACCGGAGTTCCGCGATTTGGGGACGCCGCCGACGCATGGCTGAAAACCACCCGCACCAGCGACTTTCGACATGCCTGGGCGGACCAGTAAAAATGGCTGGTGGCCGTGGACCGGCTTCGAGACTCTGCCGAGGCATGGGGCCGGTACGAAGATGTCAGGCAGCAGCCTTAGGGGGAGTGGAGCACTAAGTTCATAGATGCTTTTGGTCACCCTCCACACGCCTGTCTTCATTATACGACCCCGTACGAGACTCGAGAGGTGCATCCACCCATTGGCGGAACTGTACTCGCTGCCGACATGCTCTCTTGCGCAGACAGATCTCGTTAGGGGCACCGCCTCTATGCTACAGCTGTACTCTGCAACCCTTCGACATCAAGCGGCACAGACTGCCTCACGTTGAACGCGGAGCACAGCTGCTGTCTACCGCAGCAGGTGTCCGGCTCTACATCGGTGTCTGACCCCAGAATATTGCTGACAGAGGCCGAGACCGCTCGTCATCCAGCGGAGTTGGAGATGCAGTGTCCAATGTCACCATCACTCGGTACAGTGGATACAACCATTCTCCATCCAGGAAAACCAGATACATTATCTCAAGCTCGCCATCGCTTCGACAAACGGAAGCTCCGGCGGCTATCGTGGTGGAAGCTCCACAGCTCCCTAACCCATTCCTGGCCGCTGACGCCGAAAACAACAACGGTACTCTGTGCCTCCACAAACCAGGCCCTTCCAGGGAGAACGGGAAGAACTTGCACCCAGAGCAGTCGGCACCAGTTATGGTTATGCCGATATCGCGCTGATTCTACGAATGTGCGGCCATTCCTCCTATGCTGCCAAAGCGTCAGAAAAATAGCCGATTGTATGTTGTGTGTCAATTATGTCGGCAGAGAGGACAACTCCGTTGAGCCGAAGTCTCCTATCACTGCTTTTTCCTGTTGGAGAGGAACGTTTGCGGCACGTGGGATGCCATGAAAGATGGTCGATTCTATCTGTACACCGAGCCTGGCAGTAATAACGCTGTCGAAATGCTACTCGCGCCGCTCACTAGTGATGAAGCTCGTCCGTTCGTCATGCACACCAAGGAAACCTTCCCAGCGAGCGGCAACTTCTGGCTACCACTGCAAGCGACTTCGTTTACGAATACGCGCCGTGGCTCGAAGTCGACTACCTCCTCTCTTGGGAATTTATTTGCTACGGAAGCGTACTGCTGTAGAAAAACTACTATCACGACAACGCGACGCCTGCAGTCTTCCAGAGGCTGCAGTCGATGCTGCAGATTGTAGAAGCTCACGATATGAGGTCAAAGCATCGCCGTGCCCTGCACAGCGCAAATCAACTGCCAGTAATACCGATGCTGGTTCACGGTACATGAACCTCCTGCACAAATCTTACAGCTTCGGATACTGGGCCTTGTTAGTGCGACACAGCGAAAATGTAAAGAGCTTGAACAGACACGAACGGCAGAAAGGGACACAACAGGAGCGTCCCTCCAGAACGCTCGCATTATGTTCCATTCTGTCGTCCGCGTATCTTCAAGTTTTTCTACATCTTTTCTTACAGCTGCCGCAGAGAAATGACGAACGTGGACAAGACCAACCGCTACGTCAAAGCCAATGCCTTCCACCAAAGATGTTGTTCACAGCTCCGCAAGCCCAGTCGCGTGGCGGCACACTCCTGCAAAGCCGACCACTCCACAGCCAGTGCCGCCCACCAGAGTAAGTGCTACTGATGAAACATAGCACAGAGAAACGCTGTGGCCTCTCCGCCTTATACTCTTTCAGCAGTCATGTGATGGCGTCGGCAAACGCGGTGCGCGTTCCGGCCTGTGTAAGGGGCTGCGTAAGACGCTGTGGCCTCTCCCCCCTTACTAGAGTGTACCATGAGTGTACTGCATGTTTCTAACGCGTTTGTGCTAGCGTCCCCTTAAACGCGACATCCCAGCGTTCGAATAGAGTGTTTCTCACGTCTTTACATGATGATCGACTGGGCGAATTACACGGAAGATTAACGGTTTACCGGTGATTCACTCCGGAGTTTCGCCCACTCATCATCATTCACCCCGTGGATATGCTGTGAATTTTTTCTAGTTGCTGCCTTACAGTCATCGGCAATTTTCTTCACCACCATTACGAAGACAGTACACCCCTCCAGAAATATCTCGGTTTACACGCTTCTTCGCAGTCATGGCCGAATGTAATCAAGCAGGGCGATAAAGGCACTCTGGCACTATGGCTGAAGGGACCGTGCTAAGGCGAGTATAGAACGAATATAGAACAGCCTGTCCAGGAACGGGTGCTGTCTCTGTCTGCTTTATTCCGTGCAATATATATATATATATATATATATATATATATATATATATATATATATATATATATATATATATATATATGGGTGTGTGTGTGTGTGTGTGTGTTCGGAAAGAAAGCGGTTTTCACTGAGCCCGCATAAATGTTTCCAAGAGAAGCGATCCACATAATGAGCATAAACAAATGTATAGCTATACTGATGTAACAACCGGTGTACCGGCGTTCATCTAAGTATGATAGTGTTACAGACCACATTCCTTTTAACAGTAGAGGGGGGAGGGGGGAGAGGGCGCTATCCAAAGCACTGCGTGCGCTATCCTTTGGGTTCGCTGGCACTGCCCATGCATGGTATCGGAAGCGTTGTTCGGGTTAGCGTTCCGTCCTCAATTTTTGTGAAATGGCGTTCCGCGCCTAAAATACACAAGGCCGATTTGCATTCATATCGCTGAGATCCCGCACTACGCGGGAAACCACAAGAGCTTTCGGGTCATCAGCAGAATTTTCGCGGGAATCTACTGAGCGAGACGACAGGACCGCACATGGTCAAACGCCAAGCACTAAGGAAGAGATTCCGAGATTCAGCCTGAATTGTTTTGGCTGCCTTCATCACAGCGTCTCGCACAAGAGCTTTTTGACGCGCAAGAAACAGTGATTGTGGCATCTCTACCTTTTGACACACTTGAAACGAAAAGCTTTTTGAACATATTTGCAACTGTGCTCGCAAGACTTGCGTCCTTGCACGCTTCCTCGCGACTACATTGGTGTCGCTGCAAACGAACATAATTTGCTTTCGCGTTTGATGAGTAGAATCCCTGTTCTAAAGCGACCATTGCGTCCCTGCGGTCCTGCAACAAACGGACACGTTGCGTACCTTATTCTAAAACCTCCTAATGTGATATGCCGCTGAAATATGCCTGCAATAATATGTGTGGCCTATACATTAAAGCATTATCACCTGTGCTGACTTAGGTTTCGGAACGAATTGAATCGCTGATGTCTTGCGCAATATCCCTAATGGAATTCGGAAACACTCGAGAGGGTTTGTTCTATCCACTTGTATCCGCTGGCAAGTTATAACAGGTGTCATGCTAACAGGCGTTGCGCAACCCGATCCTATTAATAAGAAAAAGAAACGTACGAATATTAACATAAGCACTCACCACGCACAGCGTACCCTTGGGGAGGGCAGGCCCCGGTCCAGAGTCGCATGGCTCAGTGCAGTTGATTGCAGCCGTCTATTTGCGTGAAAAAAAAAATGGTGGTGCTGAGGGAGCATGCACACAGACAGCAGTATGAATATGATGCAGTTGTGATTAAACGCCGCATTTATTCCGTAAGCGCATATGATATTATAACCATATACAGTGACGAGCCCGCCACCCCCGATATATATATATATATATATATATATATATATATATATATATATATATATATATATATATATATATATATATATATATATATCGCAAGTACTGTATATTGCCCAGTAGGGTCGGAATCCGTTCTGTACTAATCCATAGTGACAAGGCTATATCTATCAGCCAATAGGAAATCAATCACTGGACGAGTTCAATTGTGGTTAGGGAATGCTGTCACAGCTGAGGCGCTGTCAAAACTATGCCCATTTTTTTTCATCATTCGTCAACATTTCGTGAGGGGGGCCGCTCTTCCTCGGAGCTCGGAGGTGTTTGTCACAGAGATACTGTTCTTTTGACGGCAGTTGTCCTCATTCACGAACTGGTTTGCGGAAGGAAAGCGGTCTTTCGACTTGATGTTGAAGGTTCGTCGGGAATGCGCAAGTGGAATTTGCGCGCCCGGTCATTCGTGCTTGCGGACGCGCGCGAACATGGCGGCACGCGCAAGGGAGCGCACATGCACGGGCGTTCAATGGTACGTGGTAACCACCCATGTCTTTCGGTGCTCCACAACGCTGCTCACTTTGGGTCTGCAGGCAACTGGAAAAGTTGTTCCCATTTTTCAGTTTCTCGTCTGAAGAAATTTTAGATTTTATGCCATGAAAAACAATAGCAAGCATTGGTTTTTTATGTATCTACACCATGTTCCTTGAAAAAGCCTTCGGTTTATATAAATTATTACGGTGATTGCATTTTTTTCTAGTTTATAATTATTTCTGTATTATTTGCTTCTAAATTACTTTTTATGTAAACACTTGCCTTCTTGCTGCTTCCTTCTGTTATTATTTCTTGCGATATGCCCTGCCTTATTATTTTCGCAATTGTTCTTTATCTATAATAATTCAAATCTATGTTGCCATAATATGCAATTTATCGGTACTGCCAAATGACTAATAGGAGGTCCTCCTGACAGTTTTGTAACACCGAGACCTCCTTCCATACTAACGCGAATGAAGAATTGCGTTGAATTGAAAGAAATAAAAGGACGGTATAATTAGACATAATAAATTAGTGCATTAAGGTGAACATCAACACGGCACGAACAAGTAAAGCTAGCTTAGCTCAAACTCTGCGCATTAAACAATACTAACGTGCGCCGCGCATTTTATTTTACATGCACTTGGCGAAAATTCTTACTTCGCCTACAGTGAGCGCAAAGTGGGCTGGGCACAGTAAACGTACTAATGCGTGTGTTTGGCTCGAAGCACACCACATCAATGTACTGGCATATTTTCTCTGAATTTTTAGCATCCATGCTTCGGTAAGCTTGATGACAGATAGCACTGAAGTTAACGCATGCTAGCTAGCGCACAAGTGAATGTCAAGAACACCGCGTTTCTCTTTATGAAGCTAATTTGTTTTGCTTAGGTTGTGATTAGCTATAACTGTGCGTAATTTCAAAACTCTCCCAAAATCTTTCACCTTAAAGAAACAAATCTAACGCTTTACGTGTGGCCTCCACGCGAGCAGTGAAAGTGGATACTAGCGAAGCATACCATGTTCTCATTTTAGTTTCTTAGTTTTTCTTTATCGACAAATTCGATACAAGGAACAACCTGAGAAGGGATATTTGACGGAACAGGCGTCTTCTGGTGCTGCTGTTAGTTCTTCGTAAGCTTGACTTCTGTACAAAAAGGAACTGCGAACGAAGGACATGGTCAATTCTGGTGCTCTGTCGGGGAATGTTTGGGGCACGTGTCCGCAAGAGTAATTTAGGAAAAAAGACGGCAAAACGAAAATAAGGAAAGCCGCAAAAGCTCACGGGGTCCCAAGCTTCTGAACGGTCATTCTCCGACGCGGATGTCTTGGGACCTCTTAAAAGCGACCCCTTTGAGTGACGGAATAACGGGAAAGGGGGGGGGGGATGAGTTCGAGGAGGTGTAGGTGTTATGAGATAACGCAAGGTACGGCGAAAAATAGAGCGTACAGAGTGCAGCCTAGGAAGTGTGCAACAACGCCAAGGAAAATTAACGTGCAAGAAAGCTACATAGTCTACAACACTTTTGCGCGAGAGGGCCACACCTGCAGTTATGGAGTGCTCTGTGACAGCTTCTGACCCCTTCCAACTTTTGGCACGCTTAGGCGCATGGCACGATAGTATTGCAGGAAAGATAGCCTCATCGCAGTGTATTAATCCAATGCGACGAACTTATGGCGCTGTAAGGCTGGCTTCGCCGCGGCAGAATCCGCGAAGCCTACTTAATGAAGTAGCCTCCAATTTCAACAAAAACAAAAACCTTTGTGTGTGTGTGTGTGTGTGTGTGTGTGTGTGTGTGTGTGTGTGTGTGTGTGTGTGTGTGTGTGTGTGTGTGTGTGTGTGTGTGTGTGTGTGTGTGTGTGTGTGTTGGTGTCGCGAAACCTCCAGAACGGCTTTGCGGACCCCAATTTGAGAACCGCTGCTGCAAAGAATGTAGCCAACCGATGGAAACAAAAACAAATCGGTAACAAAAGAAACATAGCATAAACCGAAGGTGAACAGTCACTGGGCTGCAAAGCAGGCAGAGAAATTAAAGTCAGTTGCACGCCGTAAAGACCGTCGGAAGAGCAAAGCTGTTCTTTTATCGTTTGTCGTCATGTAACTCTCAAAACTGTCAAGGTGTTGACGTGATGACTTATCGTTTGTATTATTCACCCGAACCTTCATCAATATGTACCCACCGTACGTCATCTTTTGACGTGCACTCATACACTTCTTTCTTCAGGTGCGTCCCTCCAACTGTCCCCAAAGCAACACGCGGTATGGCCGTATTTCCTTCTCAGCTTCTTCAACAGATGTCATGTTCCAATACCAGCCCAGAAAACGGATGGGCACGTTCCTTCCTTTCGCAGTATTTTTCTTTCAGTGGATAACCACTGCTAACGAACATTCAAGGAGAGCAAGGCATCTTTGACAAATAGAGGTTCTGCAGCATAACATATGGCAATCAAATCTGGGCATATTGTTAATGTTTCTTCCCTTATGCAAAGATATTTGCCAAGATGCGGCACATATTGTGCTTAAGTACCTCGACGTACACGTCGAAAATAATCCTGAAAGAAACGTGAGGAAACAGCGTACCATGTTGGATTCGGTGAACATTACAGGAACGGGACAACCGCCGCCATAATCTGGAAATAAAGATGAACCTTAGAAATTAATTCTTGGTCCGTATTTCATTGAGGTCTGTCTTAACACTGAAGTTAAACTTCTATTTTAGCAGTACCGACAGGTTTTAGGACGCTGATAGACATGCCGAGCTCAATGCATAATTATTTTATGTCATCGTCGCAAGCTTTGGCACGGATTTCCCCGCGTTGGCGTCTAGCGGTCCATTCACCCCTCACGAAGTTGTACCTTACGGAATTGACGTGGCGCCTGGGTGTAGGCGAAGTGAGATGCTAGAACAACGCGAGTTGGGAGGCCCCTCACACGAAGCTTAAATGCGTAAAAGAGACTCATTAGGAACGGCTCATCTCCCATTTTGTAACGTCTACGGAAGTAGTACGCAGGTGCTTCCGCTCTAACTGGGAGCAATCGTATTGGCAATGTGCCAGAACGTGCTAGTGCTGCCTGAATGGTCTCAAGTGGTAATCAACTGGTAAATACATGGAGTGATAATTTCATTGTCACCGCCTGGTGTTGTCAAACTGTAATGCAGGTATGAGCTACGCATGACTGATTCGTATCTTTAACAGTGGACAAAGAACAATCACGCGATGCCAAGTGAATTTCCAGATGCATCGATGCAGCCCACAAAAGATACTTTTCATGACAGCGCGCAGATGCATTATCCGTGAAATCATTCTTGTATTCGATATGGCACCGTAAAGTTATACATGTTTTCTTTTTGCCTGGCTCCGAAGTACTCATAATGTCTGTTGTACATCAAAAATACTGCGCACTATCGTGCACGACATTGATGCAGAGAACTCCTTAGGGTAGGCCGAATAATGTTATTACATTTGCAGCACGGCCACAAATTCCCTTAAAAAGAACTGGCGTAAATAACCATTAGAATTAATAACCATAGATGAGCAAATTACTGTTGACACAATATCTTTCGCAATACCAGTGAATATACATGTTGTAGCCTGGATAACACATTATATATAGCACAAACGCGTGGGCAATGGCTTTAGTGAACGCATTCACCAAAGCAAATTACATATACTGTCCCACATCTCGAATTCAGGTCGCCATTTGTCTTAATGAAAGGCTATGATCATTACTTGTTGTCCAACATACCGTAATCCTCTTCCGATGTACTGGAACCTGCAAGCCAAGCATCAAATGGGTAAATATTGGGTTCAAGTTATTGCGGCATATTACTCAGATTAGTGCGTTCCTTAATAACGCTATATAGCACTGTCGGAAATAGGAGCAATGTACTATGTATGCAGTCATAAAACGTTTTCATTACATGGTAGCCTCTTTTGTACGGATTAATATACTTCAGTCAGGTCAGCCTTTCTACGCGTAGAGGGTGCCCCTGGGCTCCAATTTTTCAGGCAGCAATTGAATTGGGCATGTTCACTACGACTACTAAAATGCAGACACAACCCAGCTAGTAGAGGCTTAACTACACAAGCGCAAGCTTTCCCGTAATCGAGAGTCGACAGAAGCATGGAATGGCTGCTCACCGAGCACAATCGTTGCAGATTATACGAGTAACGCTCTTGCGAAACCTTATGAGCCGATTGCACGACACAGGCCTGAAGCTTGCACGTGCACGTATCCATACAGGCAGCATTGCCACCCACTTTCTTACTCCCCCCCCCCCCCCCCCCCCCTCCACCGAATGCGGCAAGCCCAAGGTACACGGTGGGCTTGCCGTGCGTACGTGCAGGAGCGCTTGCAACTCTTGCTTGCTGCGCGGGCCGTTCTAGGTGGCCTTAAGTCGAGCAGAGGGTTGCACCCAACTGCTGTCATTTAATAACTACCATGCCATGTGTCTGTCGCTATTGACATAGACACATGAAACTTCGGTCTATTAAAACATACGGCGTCAGTAAATTCGTTAGGGGACTTTTGAAAGAACACGGAAGCTACCTTTTTCTGTCAACCTTGTTTGGCTGGTAGCAAGTGTATATAACCCGGTCTAGTACAAACAGTTCGCGGTCTTCGGCCTCGCAGTCCTACATTTCACCGATTTCATGCGCGTTCCTGCATGGGAACGTGACGAAAATAGGCGAAACTTAGGACTGTTTGAATGTCCTACATCGTGGGTTGACGACACGGATCACCTTCTTTTGAACACCCGTTTGTTTTTGTCAGAGTATCCTTATTTTCTATTTTGAGGACCAGGACAATCAAGTATTAGAGCCAAGAAAGCCGCCCTTGCATTTACCTCAAGGCCATTTCAAGGCAAGCGACAAGAGGAAGGAAGAAAAAATTAACTTTTCTTTCTGAAATAATGTGCCGATCAATGTGCCGTTTTTTTTTTCTGTAGCTATGGCCCGGTACCGCCCTGAGCTGGGAGGATTCCATTTGTACCTTTCCGGCTGCGAATAGCATTTATCACTCGACAACCTACGTATAGACATGATAGGCTGACTAACGCGACAAATTAATCAGAATAATTGCGGGGAATGTACGTGACAAGACAAGCCGGCGATTTTGAGACACACCATCGTAGGCGGCATCGAAGAGTTCGACCGCCTCAGTACTTCAAAATGGGCGAAAAACAAATAATGATGCACGGGCGTCTAACCTTCCGCTGCCCACTTCTTTCGTGTTAGCAACCTAAAGCCGTAACCACTGTACCACCGTGACGAAATACGATATACGCAAGCGAAGTACACGGTGAAGCCCCATCATAAACGCATTACCCGAAGGCATTCATGGGTGCCATCTGAGATCACCATTCCGTCATTTTATCCATATTTACATCTGATTGCGTAGGGTGTGCCAGAACTACAGGAATATGAGGTACTCCCCTAGTGGAGAGGTCGGGAGTAATATTGCCAGCCTCTATATCTTTCAAGTGCATCCAATACAAAATACACAAGCGTTTCCTCCATTTCGCCCCCACGGAAATGTGGCCACGATGGCCTCGATTCAATATAGCAGACTTGTGATCTACAAGCAAACTGATCATCATCATCTCCTTCATCATCATCATTGTGAGCCTATTTTAAGTCCAGTGCAGGACGAAAGCCTCTCCCAACGATTGACAATTTGCCGTATACTGAGCGAGTTGGTTCCACTTTATGCCCGGGAACTTCTTACTTTCACGGCTCCATCTCACCTTTTTCCTGCCTCTGTTGTGTTTTCATTCTCTTGCTGTCCATTCCGTCGCTCTTAATGTCCATCTGTTATCTGTCCTCATGCATGCTATGCCCTGTCCAGGTACACTTATTTCTTTCATTTGATGTTCAGCTACGCTTGTCGGTGGTTCGCTGATCCAGTAAGCTCCTTTTCTATCTCTTAGCGTTACACCTGTCATTTTTATTTCTTTTTCAGGTTGCGTGCTCCTTGATTTCGTCGCTAGACCTTCACTGAATCTCCGTGTTTCCGCACAGTAGTTTAGTACACGGCGTATGCAGTGATTAAATACTTGTCGCTTTAGTCACAGTGGAAAGTTTCCACTCATAATTTGGGATTGTCTCGCGAACGAGTTCCACCCCTTTTTTATTCTACGTATTTACTTTTCATGGGTAGGTGTCCTTGTTAGTAACTTCCTCCGATATACGCATTCTTTCACACATTCTGCGAATTCATTGCTAATTTTAAATTACCTTGCTTAGCTAGACTGTTCATCATAACGTTATTTTAGTGCCTATTAATTTTCAGTCCTATTTTATAACTGTCAGGGTTCAGGTAGTCAATGATGTTTTGTAGTTCATCACAGTCATTTCTAAAGGGCACGATGTCGTCTGCTAATCTTAAAGTACTGAGATATTCTCCGGCTATTCTAATTGCCTTTTCTTCCCATTCTAGGCGTTTGAACACTTCTATGCATGCAGTGAATAATATCGGGGATATTGCATCTCCTTGTCTGAGTACTCTCTTGACCGCAATTTTTCTGCTCTTTTCATGTATGAGTAGTGTGGCTCTGTAATCTCTGTAGATGCTACATATGTTTAGTACGGTATGTCGGACCATATCCTTACAATTGTGTTATTTTACATCTCGTATTTTGGTTCTATAGATATGCAAAGGGAAACGAATTATCGTCTAGCCGACACCAGGAGCAGCGATTTTCTTTCTGGGGACACCACTGAGTTTACCGCGATATACCTGGCGTGAGATAGTGTAAGTGCACCTTTTTGCAGATGCCTCTGAACGAGAAACTCTCAGACCATTCTCGGATACAGATCTCCTTGCGTGATCTCCATGGCCCTAATATCTAGCGGCATTAATCGCACCCCACGCATGCACCCACATCGTTTCAATGTTTGTCATGCAAAATAGAGTTCCTCGTTGTCCTAAGCACAATGTTGTCGAAGACATCTTTAGAACTGTCACCTCGAGCAAAAGGCTTATTTTTTATTAGTATCTAGAACTACCGTAGTTCTGCCAGAACGACACTGCATGCTTCTAAGCCTTGTAAGCGAAGCAAAATAGTGTCCAGTGGTTAACATAAGCCTAAACGAGCTCTATCCTCTGTTTCACTCTGTCTGATTTGTATTAACAGTCAAGCAGAACTTACCGCACGCAGCAAGCAGGACTGCAATGCAGAGCTTGTAGATCATTGCGCTGGACGGGCTGTTTCGTCAACCAAGGCGAGATGCACTGGAGAACTGAAGTGAGTAGCTGATTATTTATACTGTATGCCTTATTTCCTGAGCAAAAAAATGTCATTAAAAATAGTTATCGGGGCGATGATCTCTGTAGTCTACCTTTCGAAAACAAGCCCTCGTGCCCCCAAGAACTGAAGTCATGAACAATACATGTTATGTTTGGTAACCTCGGTGAGGGGACCTTTATTTCTTGAGGAGCAGGGGAAGACGTCAATACGCGGCTACGTTTCAGGTCAAACACCACAAGGGTGTTGATTTTATTAAAAGGCGCGGCAGCTACAATGTTTAATTAATAGGTCCGAAATTTTTCAAATTTGTTCTAGCACTTTAACTCTAGTAGCTGCATCGGTTCAGACTACTTTCATAAACCGCCGCGCAAAGCGGAAATCAAATTGTTTTAGATGGCAATATAATAATTGCCTGGCACTAACCAAGCTTGTTGGGTTTCTACCAGTTACTGGAAATTCTTTATCATCATGGTTTATTATAACAGAGCGGAATGATGGCTGATGAAATATTGATATTGCAGATCATGAACGCGGAGGCGTCTGTTGCAGCTCCAAATATATCGCACTCGAGGCACCACTTTAGAACTTGAATATTGAATCTCGTTAGCAGTATATACTCCCCTTCAAAGTTGCAGTTAAGGATGAAATGAAATTAAATATGGAGTACGGCAGGGTTCAATCTTAGGACCGTTTTTTTCTGGTGTTGAATTTCATGATCTGCAGGTTGCAGCAAATTATTTGTTAAAAGAACTTCACTAGTGGTTATCGGGGGTGTAGCCGGGGGGGGGGGGGTTGAATTCTCGCGCTAGCCCCGCCCCCTTAACGACCTTTTCTTCGTCGTCGCTTCGCGCTGACGTGATTCAAGAAACCGGTGCTGCTATAACAATTACATTCTCGACGCTTCTGTTTTAGTTGGTAATTTACAGTGAATCATGTCTGCGTACGGAAAAACGTGTCGCGGTATTTGTCGAGTCTTGGCACTCTGAAATTTTGGGCGGTAATCTTGGCCGTGAGCGTTTTAAGTTGGCTCATCGACGGGAATAACGCTCGTGTGGTGGTCGTATATGTACCCGTCGCTACAAATCTCGATGGAGTCGATCACTAAGGTATCTTCGCTAGTCAGAGGTTCCTTTTAATTGTAATATCCAGGCACAGTTACAAGACCTCATAAGCCACGTTAAAGCATATTTACAGAGCGACTCTTCGTACTTGAAGTTACGTATACTTGAATTGTGGCATTTCCATTGAACCTGTGCGGTGACATATTCTGCACAATTGTCAATCTGTTGACATAAGAGGCAAATTACGGCTGCACGCTCGCGCCCATCGGAAGGCACAGTCCCCTATGCACTTGCCGCAGGAAATGCAGCACTCTCGTTTCAGGGACCACGGCGACGAAGGCTTAAAATATTCATTGCGTGTTTTTTGTGTGTACATGTTTCCTTGCCCGAAGACGCAGCGAACAAGCTATTGCTGTGTGAGTGGGCATAGCCGGGCCACACGTGCATTTCCTATTGCGACCAAGTGAACATCTCTCGACAACGATTACACCACCACGGTTGAACGACTTGACCGCTATCAAGAGTCACCGTGTCGCTGTAATGTCAACCAAGGCTGCTAGAAAGTGTGGACGGATAGGTGGATGGATGGATGGATGGATGGATGGATGGATGGATGGATGGATGGATGGATGGATAAACTTTATTGGGGTCCTTCGGAATAAACTTTATTAGGGTCCTTCGGAACGCGCTCTCGCATATTGCGGATCGCTGCCACGTCGGAACAGCAGGACCGATTCTCTCTGCTGCGTCCCGGGTGCGTTGTGCTGCTCATAAATGTTCTTCGAGTCCGGCGCTGGTAAGAGTAACCCCAAGTTTGTGCGGCATGGTGTCTTTGCGGCCGCGTAACGCGGGGTACCGCGGAGCGTGTGTTCAAAATTAGCTATATCAGCGCATTAGAAACATGCATTCGTTGCCTATATTTGAGGATAAGTCCTGTAAAACAGCGCGGGGTTAGGTAGGGTATGCTCCGACGTGAAGCAGCTTGAGTGTCAGCGCCTGAGGTCTGTTTAAGATATTGTCTCCGCTCCAGGTAAAAATATTTTGTCAGTTCGTTATACGAGGCGAGACGGTCCCGATTCTCCAAAACTTCAGCGGCACGTCCCCCGGTATCTACTCGGTCTACTAGGCCTCGCGCAGCTATGTGGGCCTACTCTTTGACATTGGGCGGGGCACCCTCGATTCGTCCCATGTGAGCAGACAACCACACGAGTGTGCGTGACTTGATGTTCTTCTCCGGAAAAATCCCCAAGACCTGTTCCAAGATAGCGCCCCTTGCAAAGCTGCGACCGTCGATGGGTCGCAACTTGCTGAGCTTTAAAAGGACCAGTGCTTCCGCACCTCTGCTACTCAGCAAACGCGCGAAATCTATGAGGCATACTGTATCAGTTCAGAAGCTGACAATTGCGTAAATATGCCGTCACGAGCCTTGCACGCGAAAGAAATAGCGTATCTGAAGCAACATCGCAGATATCAGTGTTAGTAGCGCCGTGTGCACCTTTTTTGTCAGCTCTGCGCATGCCTGTACATTTTCATCGTTTTACGTTAGTAAATTTTCAGTTGATGTCTAGTGCCCGTCCTGTCTGCGTGTTTCTTTCTCTTGTGTTTGTTCCGGTGCGCTTGCTAAGATGCGCAAGTTCTACACTCACAAACTAGCCCAAATTTCTGCGTTAAATAGTCTGCTTTCTAGTACAATGGATCCTGTCCTTCCGAACTTTTTGTCACAGTGCTTCTGCAACTTCAGCGTCCTTGGTAAATGTTGTCGCCATAATTGCCTGTCGAGCGCGAGCGGGCACCTTCTGCGTCGCTAACAAGTTGATCCCTCTTGAGGTGCTCAAGCTTTTCGCGCCCTGTGTGCAATCGAGTCGTCATTCAAGAAGAATTCTGAACTTATGGCGATTGGAACTCCGCCACCAGATTCTTTAGTACCAGGTGTGTCTGCGGGTCCTCTCGGCTGCCCTTGTTGGCCACAACCAGCGAGGTGACAGTGTGTTCCGTAGGTTCACACGAGAGGCCGAGAACGTGACTGAATTCCTGTGGGCCAGAACTCTACCTTCGCCGCTTGCCTGAGCCAAGAAATGTGCCTCCACTGAGGACAAGTGTGACAAGTCTGGGAAGGCGTCGTTCGTTGGAAATTGCCCCTTGCCAGACAGTTGATGAACGTGTTAGGTAACGGTCCAAAGTTTTGCACTAAGTTGGGTGAAAATACCGTTTAACTGCTTTCGGTGGTGAGGAATGTCGCGAATAGAGTGGAGCCGGTTGAGCAAAACCGGCTGCTTCCCGAAGGTGTTGACTGCCTTTTGTCTAGACGTAAGCGTTTCCAGTCCAACTTCAGGTTTAGGACACCATAAGGTTTTTGAAAAAAAATAACATATGACTTCTGGCGTCAGATAAAGAGGGAGGATTCGCTGTGCTTCCTACGGATGGTGTTTTCAGAAAAACCTGATTTATCTGTCACAAAGAAAATTTTGCCTATCAAATGCTCGCGAAAGGAATTAAGGAAGAAGCTTTGGCTTTGTGATTCCATGAGCTAGCAGAATCTCAAGATCATAGGTGGTGCAAAAAAAAGAATGACCTCTTAGATATGTTTTTCTCGGTTAAGACGCACAAACAAGGCCTGCCTCTTATGGCGATTGTAACCGACAAACGTTCATGGCAGTGTGCCCTATCGAAATTCCTGCAAAAGCATCTCATTTTTCTTGAATTGAATGACCCTTACCCTGTGGCCAATTCTCGAAACTGTGTTAGCTGCTTTGAAACATGAGCATCCTCAGCAGCCGTAATATGCCTTCTCTGTTGACGTTGTCGAACTCTTTTACTCTATTCCCCAAGAGCAACTGTTGTGTGCTGTATATGAGAGCATAGATGACTGCGGTCTTGTGGCCTTTCAAAATGCTATGGGCTTAAATATTGACAATTTCATTGAACTCTTAAGATTTCCCCTGTCTTCTGCAACTGTTTCTTTTAATGATACTCCTTTCCTTCAAAAGGGTAGAATTTCTATTGGGTCATACATTGCTCCAGTTTTGAGCGATCTATTTTTAGCCTTCTGCGACAAGCGTGTCTCTACGTGTATCGAAAAATCATGTGCTACTAAGATTTTAAACATTTTTAGATATCCCAACGATTACTTAGTAATCCTAAACGAAGCGAAGCGGGGGGTTTCTGAAGAGATCGGGCAGCGAGTGCTTAGCATTTTTAGTCGTGCGGCAAAGGGCTCCGATTCACGCTTGAGCTACCTGAATCAGGATGTGTTTAGTTTCTTGATCTCCGCCTTAGTGTGCAGGGAAGTCAGGTACGTTCGAGATACCATTCGAGATCCAAAAAACCCGTCCTCAGCTACGATTCGGCCCATTCTAAGATAGTAAGAAGGGGTATAACAAAAAAATTGCATGCGCGCCTGCTCTCAGAAATTCTTGTGTTCATCAGGTCATGTGCAGCTTTCAGTTCCAGGTGCTCCACCTACGCGGAGCTGGCTTCCCCATTGAAGTGTTGGCTTTCATTGCTGGAAGCTTGATTAAGGAATGAAATAATGGGAACTACACTGGTCCGAACCAGCCGGACGCTAAAATGGTGCGGCCCGGGGTTGTTCCGAACGTGCATGACGTCTCCCACTGCCTCAAGAAGGTGGCCGGGATGTGCGGTATTTCAGTGTTTTTTTTTTCGTCTCCTGGCTAGCTTGCACGGCATGTGCAGTCGTATGAATGAGGCTTAAAAGGCTGGCTGCACAAAATGCACTCCACAAATTTCATTGATTGTTATGTGATTGTGGTGTATGGGATCCCACTCACCAGGGAATGTGCTATATAAGCCAAACCGGCCGATGCATAAATGAAAGGCTGAGCATCGCGCAGCTGTCATTTCATTGGCAGGGGGTGGACATTTGGCAGAATCACTGCCGAAGCGTTCTTGCACGCATGACTTTAAGGGCACCCGTGTCTTCCGCAGCTTTGCTGCTCAAGAAGTGCGCGAAATTTACGAGGCCTACTGCAGTTCATAAGCTGACAAGTGTTGAGTACGCCGTCACTGGCCTTGCACACCAAAGACATAGCGTATCTGAAGCGACATCGCAGATATCA
>CM023484.1:141518411-141555669 GCA_013339685.2 Hyalomma asiaticum | reverse complement strand
TTTCCCAGTTGTTCGTAACACGAAAGCTTGCCGAGCTCTGTGAGCGAATTGCACTGAAATATTCCGATAAATTTGCCAGTTATGTGTAACGAGAGGTGGCAACATGTTCGACATCTTTATTGTGGAAGGTTCGCATCGCAGCAAATAGCTTTGTCAGGAACAATAGAAACACAGCATTTTGATTGCCGAGCTCCTGGAAAGTACGAGCCACTCATTGCAAGGAGCTCTGAAGCAGTACCAATCGTACTGCAGTGGTGCGACTTGCAAAATACCACGCGGGAGTGACTTCCTCGAGAAGTGTGTGCGCGACAAGATTTCGCACGCCTCGGTACTTTGTTGCCGTTGGTATTAGCACAAGTCATTTTAACATTAATGTGAATGATCTTTGAATGAGAACAATAAAATAATTCGTCTGCAATTTTCATTGGTATTAGGTCAAGGTCAACTCCAAGTTTCTCCATCGGTATTTCCGTTCTCTTGCTGGCACTTCCTGTTTCACTACACATTTAGGGAAACTTGTTTTAACCGTTCGCTTTACAAAAAACATTTAGCGCCCATTTAGCGTCAAGGCAAGCAGAGCGGGTGGGAGCGGTACAAGGTGGCGATCGATGAAAGCAGTGGAAGGTGTGAAGAGTACATTGGCGTCGGAGACAGCGGCACAACATACAGGTGCCATGACAGCCCTATTGGAAAACCCAGCGCCACTGGGAGCGAGCGTCCAGCACCATGCCGGATTATGGGCCCAGTGTGACGCTGCATACTGGCACGCTGGCATGCCACAGGATACTGGGAGGCGCGGGTTACTGGCACGCAAAACCGCTTTAGAGCAAAAAAACGTGGTGCTTCCCTGCAATGCATGCTAAATAATACACAAATATAAAAAAAGCGAAAGGACGCATTTTAACAAAAAAAAAGGAAAGCAACTAAACCTCCAGTGACCAAGATTCGAACGTGGTACCTTTGCACTGCCAACCCAGCGCACTACCACTGCGCCACGCCAGAACACCCTAACGTGTCCGTAAACAGGCTAGTCACCGGTGTGACCTGCAATCAAACTTGTCGTTTGCAGTGGTACACACAAGACCAACGCGCTTTTACGCGCAATTAAACCCCCGCACCTTCGTCAGACAAATGAAACAAGCCGCCGATCACGCATGAAATTCGAATAATGGCGGCAGCAGTCGGTATATCATACAATTCATATCTAACACCGACAAAATATAACTAGACCGACAGGCAGGGACTGTCGGCTGTTACGGCTTGAACTCGATAGCCTTTTCTTGCTCTACGAACAGTCGACATGTATTTAGATGCGTTTTGTGTAGACTATAATGGTGCTCGGTAATTGCACGTGTACTTCAAGTGGCACTTAGCGGTTTTCTTGCTCAAACGGTGATACTTTAGGACAGCGGCAGTACCAGTGCCTGACATACACAGGTTCATCAAAGCTCACAAATCTGTTAATCGCTTCGCGAAAAGTAAGCACAGTGCAATGGGAAACCTCTCATCATCTTTGTCAGTAAGCCCTAAGATCGACAAATATGTCTGATTGCATTTGAGTCAGAAAGAGTGCGGCAGCAACTTTCCGTGGCATATATGTGCTTGCTCAAAGTGCGTCGCTTCGATGCTCACCAGTTCATCTTCAAGCACCGCGAAGAAATCAAAAACATCTGTTCAGGTTAACCGATGCCAAGGCTGTACTAAGCAGTAATTGATTCTTCGAGTAGCGTATTCTTGAGGCTTGGAGTGCCGTCGCGTGTAGACGGCTCGGCCGGTACGGTATGCCCAAGCTCCACTGGAGCATACTGGGACAAACCGAGCTCGGCGGCTTGAGAAAGCTAAATTATTGCATATTATTTCAAGGAGCTTTTCTGATTAGATAAATTTTTGTCGCACCTAAACATTTGAAGGTGCAGCATCGCCATAGGTGCACTTGCAGCGTGGTGGTGATCGATGGTTTCTTTTTTTTTCTTTTCTGCGTGAGTTGGTGGCGACGCTTTGAGAGCGGCATTAAATTTCGCGGCGATGTAAAATTTTACTGTGATTTGTACCGACTCCTCCGCCAAGTGAACATACAGCAGAACTATTACCAGAGTGGCTCACATAGACGTGACATTGTGTGTCTGAGCAAAGTGCGGGGAAAATGCACAAACGTAAACATTCACAGCTGCTAGCGCGTACTGCGCGCGGACGGCCGTACGCCGCATTGCTGCGCACTGTAGCTCGTAGCGATAAAGTACGGCGAAGCCGTAATGCTCCCAGAGACTTCACACCTAGTGAAATGAACTAATACTGGCCCAGTGCAGAGCGCGCGCCTGTGAAACCAGCGCCAGCGTCTCTGGGCTGCATCCAGTGTGTTCCGCACTCGTGCCAGCGCGCAGCCTTCCAGTGTACAGCGCTTTCCAGCGAGCCTCTCACTGGTACCAGTGACGTTCCAGCTATGCCAGCTTGTCCCAGTACAACGCCGGCGCACACCAGTGCGAGCCAGCGCTGCCAGCGTCCCAGTGTGTACGGCCCAGTGAAATATGATCGTTCCCAGCGCGTTTCCAGTGCTCCCAGTACGGAAAACGTACTGGAAATGCACTGGAGGCGCTGGTTTTTGCAATAGGAAGACGAGTGCGGAGGGATCTGGATGTCGTCTGCGATAACCAACTTGGCGCGAGAGGACGGAACGTCGTCAGATGTGGCACCGCCAAGTGAAAAGAAAGCGACTTCTGCTCGGAAACAATCAATGACGGCCTGGTGACGGGCGAGGAAATCCCATGCGATGATGTCATGCGAGCAGTGGGGCAGTACGACGAACTCGACCGTGTAGAGCTTCCCTTGAATTACAACTCTCGCGGTACACGCAGCCACCGGCTTGACGTGTTCTGCGGTGGCCACCGCAGAGCACGGCAAGCCGGTGGCTGTGCGACGTAATGGACCAAGAAGGGCGTTGTAACCTTTCGAACGTAACGGCATAGTATTTCAGCGATTATGGAAATAGCAGCACAAGTGTCAATGAGCGCAAACATAGCAACACCTTCGACGACGACATCTATAACATTTGGAGGCGAGCGTAGAGGGCTTGGGCGTTTCGACGATGACTCAGTTCTTGCCTCGCGAACTGCGTCACTTAGTTTTCCGGTTCGGTAGAGGATGGAAGCCAACGCATCGGGGAGAGCGAGCGACGGCGGGGAAAAGGAGATCGGCTGGGGTTGTTCTGTGTCACGGTCGGAAGCGTAAGACAGCGGCTGGTCGTAAACAGGAGTGCGTGCGTCGTACTGTGGACGTAGTGAACGACGGCGGCAGAAGCGTGCGACGTGTCCGGGTATCCCACATGAATAGCATATGCGCTTATTGTCTCCCGTGCGCCACGGGTTCACGACTTGATGGACTGGAGATTGCGGCGGCACCGGGGCAAAGATCGAGGTAGTCACGGGAGCTGGAGCACGGTTCATCGGTGGTCGTGGTCGAGATAGTGCGTCGGAGTACGTCAACGGAGCGACGACTTGAGGAGACCGCGCGTGCGGGATGACCTGACACTTGCTCCTGTATAACTGTGCTCAATGGTCGGTGCTGAGGCACGAAGTTGACTGCGGCGCGATGGAAATGAGCGAGAACTGGCGGGCCACTTTTTCCCGCACGAAAGCTTTGATCTGCGAGAGGAGGCGGGGTCTTCAAAACTTGGTACCAAGACAGATAATGACTCCTGATGTGGAACAGGGCGTAGATTGATGACCTAGGTGACAGCTTGAAGGGCTCTAGGAAATCAGCACTTTGAAAAGCATCGTCATCAATACAGTTCAGTATGTGCTTGATTATCTCCCGCGGTCATTGTTGGATCGACACGCTTACACAAATCGATCACATCTTCCACGTAGCTGGCAAAATTCTCAGCGGGTTGCTGAGATCGGGCTTGAAGGCATTGCTCCGCTGCAAGCTTTCGAACTGCCCGACGTCCAAATACTTCGCTGAACCTTGTTTTGAAGGCTGTCCAGCTGGGGACGTCGGTTTCGTGGGTTCGAAGCCACGAGTGGGCAATTCCGGTCAGGTAAAAAGATACGGTGACCAGTTTCGCGACGTCGTCCCATTTTTTGTGGACACTCTCGCGTTCGTAGGTGGAGAGCCAGTCATCAACGTCGTGGGCGTCGGTGCCACTGAATATGGGAGGGTCCCGCGGACGGGTCGCTACATGGCAAACGTTGGTCTGGGAGAACCTGGTGTTGAGCTCGAATCAGAGCCAGTAGCCATGGTGGGACGGAGAGTCCAGCTGCGCAGTTCCAGGATGATAGGAGAACCAGCAATCCTCCACCATTCGTGATAAGGAAGCTCAACGCGGTTGTGGAGGACGAGGTCGGCACCGACTGACAGACACGATGGCGTACAGGCTTACCCAGCCAGAGCAGCAAATCACCTTCAGCTCTCGCCCCACTGGTGTAGCATTGGCGATCCTGATGCGGAGCTATCGAGGGTGCGCTTTTTACTACATGACTTATATGTCATGTCATGCAGGGCATGTACTTTGTCATAGCGCCTCCATATTATTCGTCAATGTGCGTCCATTGGTGGTTCCCTGCCACGCTAGTCTAGTGGCTATGGTACTCGGCTGCTGATCCGAGGGTCGCGGTATCGAATCCCGGCTGCGGCGGGCGCATTTTGTTGGAGGCGAAATGTTGAGGCCCGTGTAGTGTGCGATGTGCAGTGCACGTTAAAGAACCCCAGGTGGTCGAAATTTCCAGAGCCCTCCACTACGGCGTCTCTCATAATCAGAACTGGTTTTGGGACGTTAAACCCCTCAAATCATCATATCCATTGGTGGTTATGTGCATCGTGAACAATCAGAAACAGCGTAGTTTCCATTAGCGCCCGCTGATCTTTTTCTTTGTTAATTGCCGTAGTAAGCCGCTTTCTGACATTCCCTGTACTTCGGTTCAGGTGAAAGACGATAGTACAGGCGAAAGACAACAGTGACGCGAAGCTCAAAGAATAGCAGGTACACAACATGCGACAGCCATTTCTAGCCTGAGCTATGAGGAATACGATGGATGCTAGCGACCAGAGTAGCATGAGCGCTTTCACAATGTCTTTAGGAACGATGTATTCATAGGATGAAGCGCAGTTTTTACAAGTAAACGAACCACCTTGCCAAGAGTATGTATTAGCAGGCGACCACTTCTGAGGTAAAAGTAAGCGTATTCAAGAATAGAGGAGACGCAAAACCTTGAGACTACTGCAATGAACGTCACAAGCAATGTGTCTGTAATATCTGCAAACTTCTTCATTTTCTGAGAATGATTAGATACACTGAAATCTAGAATTCAATATTTACGCTATTTTTCTTTGAGAACCAGTTTCCTATCCTTTTTATTTGTGAACCGAACTTCCAAAGTCTTATTGACATCTCTGGATACACCAATTTTTCGTCATGTACCTGTGGTTATCAAATCATGGTTATTAGTTTACATTAAATGTGACCTTACATACGTGCTGCGTCCCGCGCCTCTTGACAACGACAACCAGTACGTCTGTACGATCGCAAAGACGAAGGAGCTCACGCGTGCCCTTGTCGATGCGTACATCTCTCCGTGAAGGCGCTTTGATCCAAAGCCTACATGCCTTTTTATTAGCGACGCCTGGTCCTTGCATTTTCAGTGGAGATTTTAAGGCCTATCAGCCACTCCGCCGCAGCCTGAAGATGGATTCTACAGAACGAAGGGTAGCACTGTTTGTTGCACAGCACAATGTGCGCTGCTTCAAGCGACGGAAGTCCAACATATCTGCGTGTACATACGTACAGTAGTTGCTTGGACTTGACTCTAGTTTCTTGGCGTCTTTAGAGGAACGTGAAATGGCTTTCAGATTTCGAATCGCATGGAAGCGACCATTTTCCCACTTATCTCAAGATCAAATTACTATTTAGCGCTACCTCTGCCGCTGCACGACGAAATACTGACTGGCTGGTGTTCCGACAGGTGGTGGAAATATGCCAGTATGAACCCTCGCAAATTCTAGCGAATGAGATTCAGAAATCAGTGCCAGAAGCTACGCGCACTTTCCGACCTTTCCAGGAATACGAATAATATGAAGAGTTGCAGCGACTGCAGGCAACACGGAGATGTGCGGAAAGAAGATATCGTTGAACCAAATCAATATAGAACCTCAGAGAGGCAAGAAGGACGCGAAAGAAGATCCAGCGCCGCATAGACGCTCTTCAGGATAGAAGACGGAAGAAATTTTGCGAATCTTTAGGTCCCCATCAGCGCTTGTCTAAAATATGGAGGACAGTGCCGAGGGAGATTGAAGTGACTGAAGAATTCTGCAAGAAACTGGTCGCTTCGCAGCCCATACCTGCATCATCGCTGAACACCACACCTACGTCTCGGGAGTCCCACATGGACTTGTGGCTTACTTTAGAGGAGCTTGAAGGAGCGTTGGCAACGTGCCGATGATCGTCATCTCCTGGGTTTGATGGCGTGATCTATTCGGCACTCGGCAACCTTCCAAAGAAGGCTCGACACGCACTGTACAGTGAGTATCTGAACAAGGGTTTGGTGCCACGGAAATGGAAATGCAACCGCTTTGTTCCTCCTCGCAAATTCAGGAAATAGCATTTACATGTCTCTTCATGCAGGCCCATTGCTTGGTCCAGTGGTATAGTGAAATCATGGCAGGAATAGTACTGACACGCCTGGAGTGGTACTTGGAGTCCTGCAACACGTGTGGGTACCTGGAATACCCAGACGCTGTGGCTGGTTTTTGGCGTGGGTGCTGCTCCACAGATAATGTGAGCACGTTAGTTGAGCATGAAAAGCGCCCAAAAGGCATTATGCCAGCATTGTTCCTTCATGTAAAAGGAGCATATTAAGATATGTCACTTGAGAGAATCATAAAGGCAATGACACAGCTGGGAATCGTTGGGAGCATGCTTAAACGGATATGCAGGTATACCTGGTTGGAAGATATTTCTTCATAGTGACCGAGAACGTCTCACCATCAAACCACGTGGGTTTCGGCAAGGCGGTGTGTTAAGCCCGACATTATGCAACCTCGTGCTTGTTGACCCTATCCAATGTCTGCCCAAAACAGTCACAATATCCATCTACACCGATGACACCTGCATCTAGGCTTCGGCAGTTACCGGCCTTCAAGCGCGAGCCAGAATAGTAACAGCGGCCATACTAACAGCGTTGTACTTGCAACAGCGGCGCTTACAACTGTCTGCAGAAAAGTTCTGCCTTTTTGCATTTACACAAAACGCGAGGCAATACACGGTGTCAATAAATGGGTATTTACTTGCACAAGCATTGCAACACCGCTTTTTGGGTGCAACCATTGACCGCAACTTGTCATGGACGCTCCATGTTTCGTACTTAAATGTACAGCTAAGTTTTATTGCCCACATTCTCAAGTTTCTGGGCGGAAGTTCATGGAGCACATCAGCACGAACGATGCTGTAATTTTAAAGGGAAATACACGCGAGACAAAATCTGCGTATACTCCAGGGAATACAAGCTCGAGCATTAAGGACGTGCCTCGGTCTTCCGAAGTGTGTGTCTGCGGCGGCAACAATAGCGATACGAGGAGGTCACCCCATATCAACGTACGTAGTCATGGATACACTCAGGGCTCATATTCTTCCCGTCGCACGCGTATCTGGCCACCACCTCAAATCTTTACCTGCAGAAAGGCTACATGCAACATTCAGCTATACTGTTGCTATCTTCCGTACATCATTTCCCGCAAACTATGCACCGGCAGCAATACCTTCCTCGCGTTTGTGACGTCTGCACTGGCGCGAAGTGCACCTCAAAATTTCAGGAGTCGCGAAAAAAATACAGAATGTCATCAGCTGCCCTCAAACAGGCGACACTACTCTATTTACATGAGGCGCACGAATAACGCACCCACGTTTACACCAATGGCTGAATAATGGCTAAAAGCTCAACCATGCCTGTAGTAATTGTGGGATGATCCGTCGAAACTAAACTCAAACTGCTGCATGCTACGTCAAGTACAGCTGCTGAGCTCGTAGCCCTCCGTGCAGCTCCTAAATTCATTACAGAAGAGCCGCCTAATCCATGGTCTGTACTTTGTGATAGCAAAAGCGCCCTGCAATGTTTTGCTGTCCGCCATACGTCACAGCTCAAATGAGCAGCTCCTTGCGGAGATGTGGCCAATGCAGAATCGTACTGTACTGGCAGAAATCCAAGTTAGAAGAGACGCTCAGGGGAAGACGGAGGCGTGAATCGATGAACAGATCGCTAAAAACGATGTAGAACAGGCAATGTCTGTCACCAAACCAGTGCTCTGAGGTACGGGACGCGTTCGCCGGAAATAATTCCAAGAACGAAGGCTTAGGTTCCCCGAAAAATATCCAACAAAAGCTTGGACAACAAGATTTTTGGTCCCCTTTAGCACACTAGCAAAACGCCAGCAGCGGTTCAAAGACCTTGTCAGAGCCAAGGGTGATCAAACAAAACAAATATATTCTCTTCAAATAGGCCGTTACACTAAGCGTTCACAAACACGGCTTTTACAAACTCAAACACAGATGGGTTACAACGTTACACAAAGCCAACAAACACGAACAAGCTCATGTACTGCAACAAAGAAGAAAACACAAAAGAATCCTATTCACCAAATCACTTGGGTGTCTTCTCAACTCAAGTTTGCAGGTGCGCTTGTCAGCTGGCTCATGGAACGGCACGACTTCTTGCTTCTTCTTCTTTCTACTCTTCTACTACACCCCCGCGGCCCGTGTCCGACTGCTTATATAGCCCTGGAAAGGTGCGCTAAAAAGTTCGGCGGGGCCCACATGACTCAAAGCACACACACAGTTGGGAACCTTCCCACCCATTCTAGGTCCTTCTTCGTTTGGGCAGCGCCTCTTTCTCTCTCTCACCGCGAGGAGCGTCGGTGTGTACTCTCCGCCTCCTCTCTCTTGTTACGTCTGTCTCGCCCGCGCGCTCACCGCGATAAGAAAGGTTCCACAACATTCTACCCTTTTGGAGACGCGGCATGACCTTGGGCACCCCCTTCGTGCCTGCCGCTTTTCTTGTTCTTGATTTGGGCCTTCCCTCTAGTTTGACGCCGGGTTTCTCGTCGAAATAGGCACTATTTTGTGACAATGTTGCAGGAGCCACCGTTTCGACAAGTGGACTTGTCTTCGTGAGGATGGCGGCTGCCTTCTCAAGCGCTCGTTTATGTGCGCCATTGCACGCTCTCCCCCGTCACAGAAGGAGAGAAGAGGAAGAGCGGCACGTGCGAATAATAACAAAAAAGGGGGTAGGAGGTAGGGGAAGCTGGGTAATAGTTGTTAGCGGGACTAACATAATGGCAAGAGCGAAAGCTTCCAATGAGTCCGCTCGTCGTACATATCTTAGAAATAAGTTGTGTCCGCAGTGCTAAAAAGTAGGATGAAGTGCTTCACACTACTTTCTAGCCCTGCGCTATTTCACAATGCCATTCCGCTGTCCAAGAACGACGCAGGCAAAGAACTTCGCGAAATAGCACGTCGACTGACACTTGACTTGTGGAACCAGCCTTAATTTTCAAGAGGAAGGCTTCACGCTTAACCTTCAACCACGCACCACAACCGACTTCTCACGTCATACCTCTACACTATTTGTTGGTATGTGGGTTGCAGTAACCTTCCTAAAGCGCATTCATTCGCCACTGCAATGGCTCATAGCCCCTCGTGTGAACATTGTAGGTGCAGAGAAACAAGCGCACAGCTTCTCTACGAATGCGTCCATTTCAGCGCTGGAAGAGCAGCCCTGTCAGCCAAGCTTGCTCGTCTGGACAAGTGCCCGTTTACCGAGCGCAAGATTTTAGGGCACTGGCCTACAAAGTCATCAAGAAGAGTTGCTGTTTGGGCACTGCTTCGATTTCTTCGAGAAACAGGACTTGGTGACCCGTTGTGACTGTGCTCTGCCAAAGGACAGTGAAGTTGATGTGTCTCTGAACTCCCTTCTCTCCTTCCCCTCTTTCATTCTCCCTTCCCCTTCCCCATTACAGGGTAGTTGACAGAAGATTTTTTAAGGCTAACCTCCCTTTCTTTCTTTGCCATTTATCTCTCTCTCTTTAGAAAGTAGGCCAAGGTGCAGGTGCCACGATAGCTTTTATGTCTTTGAGTAACTTAGAGCTTATTTACAGCGCGAAAATGCAGAAAATAAAGGAGACACACAAAGGTGCAGGCGCCACGACAGCTTTCACCTGTATTTCATTAAGTTCAACTGGATTCACAGCCCGGAGACACAAAGACAACGACACAAAACGCAATGTCGTTAATGTGATTCTTTTTCATTTTCCAGATGGAGTGGTTCCGCATGTATTTTATTTGTGATCGGAATAAGTTGATAAGTTGACAAAATATAAAAAAATTGAGAAGTGCAATCAGTTACCGACACGCATTTTTCCATATCTGAGCGATAAACAGCAATCACCCTTCTTTATTTAAAAGTTAATACGTGGGAAGATGTAGGCTACGTTAAAGCCGGCTATCCTATCGCAGTCCCTCTTCTATTTTCATCTGGCAATCGGGCTTTCTGTGTGTGCAAAATCAGCCTGGAAGTAACACTAGCTTCACGTATTTCCTCGCGCTCAGTGAATGAGAAAAGTTACATGTCATACTATTTCTTCTTGCGCCTGTAATGTGCAGCTATATCTGGGAATCGGGGAAATTGTACGTGACGCAGTAGACGAAGTGTTTACTTGCGCACAATTGGATTTCGCAGCTTTCTTCAGTAGAAAATAGGTTACGAAAACGAACCCGATCTAATAGTTACAAGTTTGTAAAGTGTTATCACGTTAACAAAACACGAAAGCTTGCCGAGCTCTGTGAGCGAATTGCACTGAAATATTCCGATAAATTTGCCAGTTATGCGTTTATAGGGCTGTCATGGCACCTGTATGTTGTGCCGCTGTCTCCGACGCCAATGTACTCTTCACACCTTCCACTGCTTTCATCGATCGCCACCTTGTACCGCTCCCACCCGCTCTGCTTGCCCTTGACGATAGTGCGGCTAACCTCTTTTCTGCAACCGATTCGCGTTCCCGATTACATTGCTTCGCGGTGAGTCTGTCGGCACTGTGGAGCCTTACGAACTCATTGCTATGTTAGACGTCCCAGATGGATCTGGGACATCTAACATAGCGCGCCATTGCCTCAAGAGAGTTTCAGCAATGTCGTTGACGACGGCTTAACCCCCATGCAACGCGACGAACTTCTCGGCCTACTTGCCAAATTTGGTCATGCTTTCGATACCCACAGTAGTACTCTTGGCCGAACTTCCAGTGTTTGTCACCGCATTGACACAGGTGCTCACCCACCGCTGCGGCAGCGGCCGTACCACGTATCATCGACGGAACGCCGCGTCATTCATGAACAAGTGGGTGACATGCTAAAGCGCGGTGTAGTTCAGCCATCCGAGAGTCCATGGGCATCGCCAGTTGTTCTAGTCAAAAAGAAATACGGGTCGATTCGCTTTTGCGTAGATTACCACCGCTTAAACAAGATAACCAGAAAAGACTTCTACCCATTGCTGCGAATCGACGATGCCCTTGACTGTTTGCAAGGTGCCGAGTTCTTCTCCTCTCTTGATTTACGGTCTGGTTATTCGTATGTAAATTTGGCCTCAAATGAAAAACCTAAAACTGCCTTTATTACACCGGATAGCCTATACGAATTCAATCTGATGCCTTTTGGCCTTTGCAACGCGCCCGCCACATTCAAGCGCACGATGGGCGCCATTCTGCGAGGCCTCAAATGGAACACGTGGTTATGCTACATGGATGGCATAGTTGTATATACACCTCATTTTCCTACTCATCTTCATCGCCTGGCGTAGGTGTTACGCTGTCTCTCCACCGCTGGCCTACAACTCAACTTAAAGAAATGTCACTTTGGGGCACCAAAGGTGACTATTCTCGGGCACGTCGTGTCGAAAGACGGCATTCTCCATGATGTACTTTGCAAAGCTGCGGGCTGTCCAAGAATTCCCAAGGCCAAAGAATCTAAAAGAGTTCCGTAGTTTTGTTGGCCTCTGCTCGTACTTTCGCCGCTTCGTTCGAAATTTCGCTTCGAATTATGGCACCACTCACAGAGCTCCTTCGGGGAGACACGAACCTCTCTGCGTGGTCCCCGGCTTGCGATCGTGCCTTTGTGACACTACGTAAACTGCTCACAACGCCTCCGATACTGCGCCATTTTGACCCTACTGCTGCCACGGAACTCCACACGGATGCCAGCGGTGTCGGTCTCGGTGATGTCCTCACCCAGCGAAAGCCCGGTTACCAAGAATATGTTGTTGCCTACGCAAGCCGCACTCTCACGAAGGCTGAAGCGAATTACTCAGTCACCGAGAAAGAATGTCTGGCGATCATTTGGGCCATTACAAAATTTCGGCCATGCCTGCATGGCCGGCCTTTCGATCTTGTTACTGATCACCACGCTCTTTGCTGGTTGTAGACCCTCAAAGATCTGTCTCGTCGTCTCGCCCGATGGGCTCTGCGCCTCCAAGAGTATGACATCCGTGTTGTCTACCGATCAAGAAAGAAGCACGGCGATGCGGACGCTCTTTCTCGTTCGGCGGTCGACACCGACGCTGCCTGCCTCTCCGCCATCGACAGCTCATTTTCGCCACCTACTTCCATCGACATGTCTTTGAAGCAGCGCCAGGATCCGTGGACTGAATCCCTGATACGTTACCTGTCTGATCCATCAGCAAGCCCTCCGTCCCGAGGTCTACGGCGGCAAGCTTCCCATTTCACCATCAGGGATGGAATCCTTTATCGCCGCAATTACGAACCAGATGGGCGCAAATTGCTTCTCGTCATACCGAAACAGCTCCGCGCTACTACATGCGCCGCTTTCCATTCTGATCCTCAGTGCGCACACGCTGGTCTGTTCAAAACTTACGCCAGACTGCGCTTAGATTTTAATGGCGCGGCATGTACACCTTCGTGCAAAAGTACATTCGATCTTGCATGGAGTGCCAGCACCGCAAGCCTGGCCCTTGCCGCTCTTCTGCGCCAATGCAGCCTTTGACGCGCCCATCACTCCCATTTGACCAGATTGGCATAGACCTACACGGACCCCTGCCATACACTGCTGCCGGATATCGATGGGTTATTGTGGCTATCGACCACCTCACGAGATACGCGGAAACTGCTGTCCCCCCCATCCGCGACATCTCGTGACGTTGCATCCTTCCTCCTCCACCGCTTCGTTCTCCGTCACGGTGCTCCGCGCGAACTCCTGAGCCACCGAGGCCGCTTCTTTCTCGCCGATGTTGTTGAAAAGTTACTTGCCGAAAGCCGTATTATCCACTGCTGCACCACCGCCTATCACCCGCAAACAAACGGGCTGACCGACCGCTTGAACAGAACTCTTGGCGACTTGATTTCGATGTATGTCGCCTTCAACCCCATTGACTGTGGTACGTCATTGTCCCATATGTGACGTACAGTGGCGTAGCCAGGAATTTTGTTCGGGGGGAGTTGGGAATTTCCGACTGGGTGGAAGGGGGGGGGGGGGTCAGAGCTCAAATCCCTTTCACACACACACACACACTTTCACAAAAAAAAAAAAATACGGGCACCTTCGTAGGCCGTCGCCGGCTGAATGAATCGGAGAGCCAGCTGAATTACCTATGACTGTCAATGCACCGCTCTGAGTGACACAGGCAAAGCAGCAGACTTGCTCTGCCATACTATTAGTACATGCTCATGCAATGTATGTACTATTACATGCTTTGTAATATAATTATTACAAAGTATGATTACTGACCTAAACAGGCAAAGTAGAACATCAGGCTTGGAAATTAATGCAGAAAACTTAAGTGATGTTCAATAGCCTTGGGCGAGCACAGCGATTTGAGATGGCTGGCGAGGCATTGGAAGTAGTTAGTGAATGTCTGCTTAGGCCAGGTAATGACCCCTGGTCTGATTCATGAGGATGAGGTAATTAGGACGAATAGAATGGGGTGGAGTGCTTTCGGCAAGCATTGTCAAATAATGAATGGTAGCTTACCATTGTCTCTGAACAGGAAAGTGTATAACAGCTGCATCTTACCGGCACTCACCTACGGGGCACAAACTTGGAGGCTAACTAAGAGGGTGCAGCCTAAATTGTGAACGACGCAGCGAGCTATGGAATGGAAAATGGTAGGTGTAACCTTGCGGTACAAGAAGAGAGCGGAGTGGGTTAGGGAAGAAACGCGTGCTAGGGACATATTAATAGAAATTAAGAAATGGGCGTGGGCGGGCCATGTAATATGAAGACAAGGTAACCGTTGGTCATAAAGGGTAACAGAGTGGATCCTTAGAGAAGGCAAGCGTGGCACGGGGCGGGAGAAAGTCAGGTGGGCTGATGAGATCAAGAAGTTTGCAGGGATAAATTGGGTTCAGTTAGCACAGGACAGGGATAACTGGAGATCTATGGGAGAGGTCTTTGCTCTTCAGTGGGCGTAGACAGGCTGATGATGACTAGTAGTACAAGTGGGAATGGCACAATAAAGTAGGTAGTGCCATGGTTGATTTTTCTTACTCCCCAGAACAAAAAGCGGCAGTACGCTGCAACTCGACTGAGTCTTCTTATGTGTATTTGCCGTGCCCAAGCGTACTCTATTCAGCGCTGGTGCTCATCAGAGAGCCCCTGTGACATACTTTACCTCATAAATTCTTTTTTCATGCCAACTGAGCGATAAAATAAAGTTACTCTCTGTCATGAGTCAAAGGGAGGCGGCGCAGAGCAGACGACGACGACGGCGAAGACCGTCCGCCGATGAAGCAGCACGTGCGCTCGTGGCGCGTGAAACGAGGCATGAAAAGGGCGCAGCAGCGCTGAGCAAGGGGATTGTCTGCTTGGCTACGGCCGAAGAAGGACGCATCGGCAGCTTCGCTCTGTCGACGGGAACGGCGGGCGTTCAGCTCGGGAGCCCGAGACGCTGGTACTCCGGGGCGTAGCTGTAGACCTCGGCCAAGATTCGAGCGAGGCTCCGCGGAGGTGCTGCAGCCGAGGGTTCCGGACGCGCCGCCAACACTCCCCCTTCGAAGGTCGACCAGCATAAATCCACCAGCGCGACACGTCACCACTGCGAGCGGGGGACCGCACTCGTACTTAGCCTGGCGGCTAGGCCTAACCCTTGGTCAGGCCACGTCATCAGTGGAGACGGGGGCGACGGCTTCGGAAGCAAGCGGTCTCTTCTAGCCGTCGTAAAGGACAGCGACGACTTCCTCCCGACGAGTCTCTACACCGGCAGCGGACTTGGTGACGACGAGTGGGGACCGCGCCCGCAACGTAAGAACTTTCCATGTGTTCATCGCGACGGCGTCGGCGAGGCCACAGTGGCCAGACTCAGGACTAAGCAATGCGCCAATTTGAAAACTTAACCCCATCATTAATTTAGATTAGTAAGCATCTCTGTGTTGATTATATTTTTGGCTTGTATATATTTTGTTCACTTGTCGGTTTGCCGTGTTATAAAAGTTTGGTTTGCTATGACAAAACGCTACGGTCGTCAAGCGTCTCTCACTCCCTCTCCCACGCTCGGTAGTACAACCCTCCGAGATCTTCTCCGGCGGTAATTCGTGACACTCTCACGGAATCAAAACTTTCACAAATGGCAAAGGAGTGTCGACAAACCTAGAAATACTTTTGTTTACTCGCCACTAGTACTAGGGGTTAATAGGGGTCGTAGTACAAAAATATAACGTGCATAATCTTTGTTGGCTTTGGTGTTATGGCTTGAAGGCTATGGCGCAGGTGAAAAAAATGACGATATTCTTTTCTGCGACATAACTGCAAAAATGAAGCACCAAATCGCTTCGCGGCCGTGCATTTGACTGCGTGCCTTTGTCCCGTTATAATCCCCCCATCATTAGTGAGCAGGGTGCGCCCCGAAACGCACTAACAAAACGTTCCATTTACCACTTTTGTTTAAGCACACTCCAAGGCGAAGTTACCCAAAGGTAGAGTAACGGAGCCCAATAAGCGCGCGCGATGAACGGCTAGACTGTTGGTGGAGCAACGACATGGAATGCGTGCCGTGTGCTAACAAGTTAGCCTGCGAGATCAGCAACCCAGCACACCCAGCAACAACGGGGAGGTGGAGGCCGTGTGGAGAAATACGTTCCGTGCCCAAACCGTTGTCGAGGGAACCAAAGGGAACTAACTCCCGTATTCACAAATGCACCTTCACTCGACGCTCCTCCTCGACTTCACCGAGTCGAGGCGCAGGGCCTTCCTCCTCTCAAGGAGCCTCTGGGTTTCAAGAACGCCACTCGAGCGCTCCTCCGCCAAGAGGCTGCTCGAGAAACATTCCTTCACTTGAGTTACGAAAGACGCATCTGGTAGCGAGGGTATACAACCCAATACTACAATAAATACGGGAATTTTCGGTTGAAAGACTAGCCAACTATTTAAAAATTATCACCTGTTATTAAATACATGTTGTATTGGAAGTTATATGTGAAATCTGAAACATTATCAGCTTGTTAAGACAGCAGGCGATGCTACGTTCATCCAAGCCACGCCAGAGCCGAATCCGCTGGGATAGCATGCCCGGACATGTCCAGATGTGCGACTGTTGTTTGCGTGTTGTGTGCGCGCGCCGGATTTAATCTTGATGTTCCATGATGCGCAGTGTATGCTGCTTGTTGTATCGTGGCGTCCTGCTTGCTCTGACAGACGGCGACATGAGCACGGACGACAGCGTCACGCGCGACGGCGGTAAGACGACCGCACGGAGGTTCGTTTACACGCGCGAAGAGCGCGAATTACTATGTAATTTGGTGACGCGCCACAGATCGGTAATTGAAAACCGAAAAACCGACAACGTGTCCAAGCGCGCTAAGGACAGTGCCTGGGAGAAGCTTTTATATGGATGTGGTGCTTTTATACGGATGTGGGTGCAGTCTATGCACCCTGTACCCTGGGGAGCTTGGCAATTCGATGTAATTCGACCATCGTCTCACGGAACCCGTCATCGGTGTCGGGGAACTTCACGACGACTGGGAACCAATGCTTCGCGATCACACGCGACACACATTCGATGATGCGGCTCACTGTCGGCTGAGACACATTCACCAGGTCGCCGCCACTACTTGAAACGTGCCTGCTCCATAAAAGTGCAGCGCAATCAGAAGCTGCATCATTGGTGGAAGAGGGTGGCCACGGTTGCTGCAGCTCTCCTCAAGGGGCAAGCAGTCAAGAAGCTTCTTCACGATGCACTTCGTGAAGCGATAGCGCGCCAGAAATTCACTGTCGGTGTAGTGCTCCATTGGATTTATCCCGTCCCTCAACCGTCGTCGTGGTATGCCTACGCAGTTTTCTATGTCGTCAAACAGCTCGTTGACGCGGAGCACATAGTCGACAAACGAAGCGTAATCCGCCATGATACTTCACTCAAGGAATGGTTCAAGGTAGCTCTGGCCTTACCTCGACTATCTCAAGTAAAACGCTGGAGATTTCCTCCAGTCGAGGAGCGCTTCGAGTGGAGGGCGATGTGTGAATTGGAAAACGACCCTCAAGAAGCGTTTCGAGTGAAGGGTCGAGTCGAGGAGCGTTTATGAATACGGGTGTAAGTGTCCTCCTCGCTGTTCCTCCTCACTGTTAAGACAGTCTTCCCTGTTTGTGTTTGCGGTGCAGTGCTGGTAGTAGTGCCGTGCTTCGCAGTTAGTTCAACTTGCTAAGGACGAAGCCGTGGCGCCTTAGATGCACGTGTGCGTGGATGAGCCTTGGGGTGCTGTGTGCTTGTTAGGTTTCACAGCACCCATGAAGTCCGGAGCTGGGCTCGACGCGACATTGTCATTTATATAGACGATTTGACAGTGAATCTATTGAAAGAAGAAGAAATTTATATGTATATAGAAAAAGGAAAACATTTCATTGCCTCACTTCTGTATTTAGTTCTCGCATTGACAGCGAAAGCAGTGAGGGCACGGAATGCTAAATATTTCTTTCTCGCGTTCTCAGGAATTCCTCAGGAATATAATCCCTGAGGATTAACACCTCATCTGAACTGGGGATAAAAAGATCATTCGCATGGAGTGGGTGAGCAGACCGACTATTCGTCTGGCGAGGTGATCTGTGAGGACTAAAGTTGCCTTCTAAAATAATCTGCATGGAGAGTAACTGTTAGACCCGGCGACGTCAGTCATTAAAAAATTAATGTACTTAAACGTGCGTCACCTTGTAGAACTATGGTTAGGAAGAACACAATGGCAGACGCCGGCTGCGTTAAAGTAAGGTAAAAATAGGAATAATCTGACTAGAGTCAATTTTCTTTTTATTGTTCAAAAAAGAAAAAGAGTGATACCCTGTTTCACAAACTGCATGGTTGAAAAAGATTTGCAGAAAAGCCACCTTCCAGAACCTTTCACTGTCCATGGTATTGTCATGCTCGAAAAGAAAAAAAAACGTGTTTGACGACATCCTGGGTGGTTTTCGGGGAAGGTGGTTATTTCGTACCGGCGGTGTATAATAGAACGAAAAAAAGAAAATTCCAAGGGGGGGGGTGGAGTGGCGAGGAGGCTGAAGCCCAATACCGGGGCTCCGCCCCTGGTCAGTGGGGTATGAAAGCACGAAAAATTTCGGGGGGGGGGGGAGGGCTGAAGCCCCATAAGCCCCCCCCCTGGCTACGCCCCTGGTAACGTACGCCTACCATACGGCGCCTCAGGCGACTACCGGCTTTTCCAGTTTATTCTTGCTTTATGGCCGAGAACCGTCATCACCGATTGCACACTATCCTGCCTTACTGTCCCGACTCATGCGAGGCCACACCGGTTTCCGAAACCGCTCGATATTGAGAATGTCGCCTACTAGCTCGCTCCCACACCACCCAACAACAAGCATTGCAGAAATTTCATCGCGACGATGGCCTGTCAAACCGGCAGTTGCCGCCCGGCACTCTTGTTTGCCTGTGGGTGCCCTCCACTCCTACGGCAGGTGTCACCCCGAAGTTTGCGTCGAAGTATCACGGCCCATACGGGGTCCTGCGGCAAACTTCTCCCGTCAACTACCTCGTCGAACCAGTCACACCCACCATGGACATGCGCCGTCGCAGCCGCGAGACTGTGCACATAGATCGCCTGAAACAATGTCATGAACCGCTGGTTCTCACGGCACATTAGCCCACCGGAGTGGCTCCGTCTCCAGGGATGGGAAAGATGTAGTGAAGAGGCGCACCCTCGATAGCCCGTAGCTGGATCGCCAATGCTACACTAGTGGGGCGCGAGCTGAATGTGATTTGCAGCTCTGGCTGGTTAAACCTATACTGCCATCGTGTCTGCCAGTTGGTGCCGACCTCGTCGTCCACAACCGCGTTGAGCTTCCTCGTCACAGTCAGTTCGAAGGGGCGCTTACCTTGCGCAAAGCTTCAAGCAAGATGGGTCCCGCGCTGCCGATATGTTGGGTATGATAGGCAACGTCCGCTCCTTCGACTTCTCTGACGAAGACGTTTTCATCCTTCAACTGCTGCATCAATTTGTTAACCGCCTCTGGTGGTCCGGACACTGTCACCGAGTCCTCAGCGTTGTGACAAGCCGGTAGCACTCCGTCACAGCAACGTTGTGCGGTCTCTTCCCAAGTCAAGCCTGAGAAAAGGAACGAATTAGTTGAAGTCTCATTTTTTTCAAGTCAAGTCAATGCCTTTATTTTCTTGAGCAGTCAAGAGGGCGGCGAGGACTAAAGATTTACGAGCCTGACAAAGGTCCCCGCCCCCGCACACACTTCAGAGAAAGCCTTGTGTCTTCGTTACCAAAGCTATCGAGCATAGAAACTAAAAGAGTTACGTGTCTGTCGCGTCAACGAACCAATCAGCAAAACTGAGTGATCCATGTGGTTCAGCTTGAAATGGCCTGCCACACTGATACTACTTACTCTCCTGCCAACATCAACTGAACGTATTCTCCCGCACCTCCTGTAAGTGTTTAGCATGCAAAGGCAGCACACTAATGAAATGCTTCAATGCAGGGCAACCGTGCGACAATTATTCACCTTATGTATTTGTTGAAAACCATTAAGATGAGAAATATCATCTCGTTTACCTTACGTGCCATATATGGCCAGATATTTGTATATGGCCATATACGCATATCTGGCTATAAGAGGCACGTGTCTATATGCGGGAGGGCGCCAAACGAGCTGTACAATACATCCCCGCAATGGTCGCCTCCTGCCCTGCATATTCACCACGTGGCTGTGCGTCTTTTTCCGGCGCGTACTTGACCACCTCGGCATACCGTATTCTCCGTCTCATTCCGACGACCTTTACAGCGGACGTATTTGCCTAGTATGTATCATAATTTTACATGACATTCCTCGTGTTGGTTTTTAATTTCCATATATGCTTTGTCACGATTGGGGCAAAAGCAGCCGCATACGGACACGTGCCATATATAGCCACATATGGCATTTTGTAAGGGATACTATCATGGTGAAAGAGCGCACATAAATAAGGACTGGAGAGAAGAAACAGACGACCCGAGCTAATTGTAGCTGCGGTTACGCTCACTATATTCTAATAGCCATTGCCATCGATATAATGTTCTGATGCCTGCGATTATCATGCGATATTTTACGGCACTCATGTTTCCTACTCACCTATGGCTGCCATGCTTCCTTTAGCCAAGTCAGTCAGATCAAGACACCGACCTCTCCAATAAGCACACATCACAGCCTGCTCGGCAGTCAACGTGCCATCCGCGTAAGCAGCGGCGATTTCGCCCAAGGAGTGGCCAATAATGCCGTGCGGGTGAAGTCCTATTGACAAGAGCACATCCACCAGCGCTACCTGCACGGCGAAAGACATAAAAGCGCCAACATTCTATTGCTTCAGTGACAAAAAACATCTAGTTTAGGCACCAAAAGAGAAAGGGATATATCTACCTTACCATATCTTATTCAATAGCTATGCTGATATCTACAGTAAAATGCAAATTTAGTATTCCGACACACTAACTCGCACAAGAAAAATTCTTGCAAGCACAGCTTTCATGGTACTAGCAGCCATCGGGGTTGTGTTTTTTGAAGGGCACCGGCCGCTTGTTTTCAGGAAACTACAAGACAATTTTGTCCGTAGAATTCTAGGACTCTATCAAAATCGAAAACTTGCTTCTCTATCGCTTGGTGTGCACCCCAATTAGCATGGAATGGTACCAATGTGTGACTAATATACCGGATAAGACACGGCTCGCATAATTTGATGCTCTCGTCAGGTCTGTCACGATTAAGGACAATAACATCACCTGTGCACATTGCTCGAGCAGCCAGACAGCACTCGCCTTGGAAACAGTTGAGTACCGCAACTAGTCATCAACCTAACCCTGCAAATAAAACTCTCAGTCTATCGAGCCCTCACAGGCAGAGCCACGTAACCCACGCCTCAACAGGGCCCACCAATCTGACATTACATAGACAAGACACTGGCAGACGATCGCCTCAATCCCGTGTCCACTGAGCACATTCGTTTTACAAGTGCCGGAGTGCTAAGAGCACTCCCGAACACATGTGGTTCATTCATTTTTATAGCCAGCTCCCGGAAGCCCCGCCCACTTGTAGTCCAGGGGACCTTTGAATCACTTGATAATGGCGTCATGCCTGTGAGCAAGTCACCCGCCGGCCGCCGTGGACTAGTTCGGGACTTCATAAATTGAATACACTCAGTGTGCCGGCTCATAGGCGCATGGCTCAGCGTCCTACGGAAATTCGCACTTCCCCGTACAGTCTTTAAAGAGGTGATCGTTGCTTCGACACATCTTCATCGAAACTTACGCTCGATCCAGTCAAAAAGACACCTTCGCCGGCCCTGTACCAATGCAGCATAGCACGATAGAGAACAGCCCGCGCTGTATGGAGGCAAGCAATAAAAACTACACAAACGGAAAAAAAATGCACGGGTGTCCTCAGAGCCGGCGAGCTAGGGCTACATTTCAGTGTCATCCGCATACACGAATTTTCACAATACACGCGTACATAGGACACAGTCTAGGTTTATTCAAAGCAGCCGTACTTCGACAATGCGCGTTCTATACACATGTATGTGCAAAAATGGCGCAATAAACAAGGCCGAGACTACTTTGCGCAACACATTTTTATTACGGAGCGCACAAGATTAATGTAGTAAGTTGTATGGCTACCCACACTGTGCTAGTGAATACGCCACTTCTCACCAAATCAGTGTATACTGTATATTTAAGAAAATAATAGCATGCAGTCGCTCAACAGCATTTCCTTCGGCGCACATATCTGTATTTTTAAAGGCTTATAAAACCGAGCTGTGTAATTACAGGGCTACATCATTTCATTACTCTTTTATTAAGAATTGTCTCATTTTCTCTCAGATGGCGCGAGCCACCGCCTATTTCACGGTTGTGACACCGTCACACATCCGCTTTATAATGTAGGGCTTCTGCACACAGACTGGAATTACCTGATGCAGCGGTATGCATCGCGGTGTCACCAAGTCGTGGAGTAGCGGCGTAGTACATAACTTTTGTGCTGTCCTTTGCTCCAGCGTAAACATTTGGATAAGATTGATTGTGCCAAACGACCGAGTTCTGCCCGCCGCTGCGTTTAGCTTTGAAGTGCACCTTTAACGTAGGATGCTTAACCATGCACAGATTAGCCGGCCCAGTGGAGATTGGATTGAGGCGATTGTCTGACCATGCCCAGTCAACATGTGAGTATTGTGGTTACGTAGCTCAACGTATGACGGTTTGATGAGTAAAGACAGCAAGCTTTACCTGCAGTCGCAACTAGATGCAAAAGGACATGGTCGGAAGCAAACGGGGAATTTTTGTTTTTGTCGTTGTTCAAAGCTGTGGTAATTTCAGCGTTTGCGTACCATTAACATGAGTTTATGCTATCGGTTGAAAGTGGAGCGTAATTGATTGATATAAATATGTGATATGTGACAATGTTGATTGTTTATTTCACTGTTACTCTCTACCATACTCATCATGTTATGAGCCCGGCATTGCACTACAGCCGGCACCTTACGCCAAGGGTAGACTATGCGTCGCAGCATGCACGCAAAGCTCATATCCTAACAACACATTTAACAGCGAAGCAAATTATTCAGAGTACATGCAGTACTTAGGGACAGGTCGGCAGAGCCGTCCCGAGATAGTCCTGAGCACAATGCCGCAGGAATGCTCTAGCTCGAGGTTAGAGGTCCCTCAGAAACAGAAAACGCGATATCAGGTAATGGGCCACGAGGGTTAACAAAACAAAGTCTCAGTGTCCTCTCCCGTTCGACTGAAATATTTATTCTTCGCACCTATAACATTTCGCGCAACAAGATCAGAATGGTTTAGCTGCAATATAGATTCACGTACTTCAAGTCCTTTATTCTAACAGCCCAAGGCAGGGGCGAGAATTTAACGCAAGCCATATGCGTGCCGTCAGGTGTTCTAGCAAACAGAAAAGTCATGCCAGTAGTTTACGTTGCACCGGAAAAAGCCCTACACGTGGTAAATAGGAAAGCATACCATGGTACTGCAAATGGATGGGAAAGGGACGTGAGGCTGAGAGAAGGAAAAGAAGGAGGGTAGAGAGTAAGGCATATAGTATAGCCTTTATAGTATCAACTTGAGGTGTCATTTCGCCTTCCCTGTTTCCCCCCTACTGCCGCGCGGTCGCCTCCGGACGATGACGCGCATCGCGTGACAAGGAGGAGCGCCGCAGCCTTAAATTTGTCTAGCTGCTGCTGCTGCTGCTGCTGCTGCTGCTGCTGCTGATGATGATGATGATGGTAGATAGGTTAAGCTAAGGGCGCTAACTTCTGCAGCCCATGTCAGGAGCACGGCTAAGTGTCAGAAGCAGTAGGGGAGAGGGGCTGAAAGAGATAAACAGGAGGAAAGCAGTTTTGACCACCTGGGTTTCTCTAACGTGCACTGACAACGCACAATACACAGGACTCTGGCATTTTCGGCTCCGGAGCCTCGTGTACTGTGAGTTATCAGCGCACGTTAAAGAACCCAAAGTGCTGAAAATTTCCGGAGACTTCCACTACGGCTTTTCTCTGCTGTCTATCTCTTTCACTCCCTCTCCCCTACCCCCCAGTCGCTAAACCGTGCTGCCGACATAGGCTGCAAGAATTAGCGCCGTTTCCTTAAATGAACCGCCACCACCACCATTATCATCACCTAGACAAATTTAAGGCCGCGGTGCTCCCACTTGTCACGTGATGCGCGTCATCGTGTGGAGGCGACTGCGTGAGAGTAAGGAGGAAACAGGAAAGACGAACTAATACCTAAACGCCAGAGCCACCCGGCTATAGACAGTTAACCTTCGATGAATCCCACATTAACAGGACAAAACATCGTTTGCTAAAGAAAATCTCGTTTACCAAGCTGCACGTTTTTGCTTTAACAATTCATGGCCTATGTTGTGACGCGGATAACAGTTGTGAAGCTACACTCGCCGAACTAGCTATTGCGGCAGTGTTCGGATGTTTTTCGTTGTGTTTGCATGTTGTAAAGGTCTCGCACGGTAGGACGAACTGTGCTTATGCTATGATTTGTGCGCTGCTGAATTTTCTACGCCTAGAGTGACGTTGAGTATTTATGACGGGTACACGCGTGTGTGGTATTCATACTACAGAGAGAATGCTGAAAACAATCAGCAGTAAGTTGGTGATCAGATGTCACAACCTCATACGTTGCTTGCTTGGATTACTTTGCATGAGTATTGCTAGGCACATATGAGCACCGTCTTATCAACATCGGCTTTAAATAAAGAAGACAGAGAAGCTTCCCGTCACGCAAGCAAAACATATTAATGTCAAAAGTGGCCATAAAAAATGTTCGAAATCACTGGTGCTGCTAGTATTTTTTGCAGAACATATATTAGAATGCCGTAATATGCTGGCATTTCATGAGTAATCTGCTTATGAGTAATGTGCTCATGAATAATATGCTGCCATAGTATGCTTGCATATCATGAGAAAATATAGTACACGTATGCACGGGCACTGTTCTCTCCTGCACGCACGTCTCCGATCGCGCCGGTGCACATGCCTCCACCTCGTGAAGTCGAGCGAGCGCTGGAGCATTGAAGTCTAGGCGGTGTAGACAGTATGTTATAGAAAGGGGGTGGTAAAGAAAAGTTAGGGTCGGGAGCAGTGGTGCGAGGGTGAAGAAAAGGGAAACGAGGAGGGGAGAGGGTAAACCAAGCCATAGCAATGTATAATTTGCCATGGCAATGAGGCGCGAAAGGGTACTGAGGGTTTTCAGAAGGAAAAGGAGGAGAGCAAGACAACTAGCTCTGCAGTATACTATAACATAGGGGTCGGAAGAAAGAGGTGAGGGTGAATGAGGATGATGTGAAAGTGAGGAAGACGGAAATGCGAAGGGTATAGGGTAAAACGTAGCAAGGCAGCAGGCTGGGCCAGTTGGTACACCTTCACTGTGGCATACATCTTACATCGTCCAAACAGGCGAACGCCTGAACACGACATTGAATGAGCGTAGGTGAGCGTTAGAGAAAAACGAGCATGCTCATTTGGCTACCCATTTAAGGACGTGGGAATGTTATCCCGTCCTTACTAACACAAGTGTTGTATTCAACCATAAAAATCGCACCATCAGGGAGATTCTGGAAGCCTTTCATATAAAAAAACAGGGAAAGGATTCCGTTCGCCAAGCTTCACTTAATCTCTTGGAAAAAGAGATCAGGTTGTTGGAGGCCACCTAGGAAACAATATGTGGAAGCCTTGTAGCGCATATATGCATGGTTTCACTTGATACGCACATTCTGTATCACGTGTTATTCTCCTTTATATATATGTTATCTTTTACAATAAAGTTCCACTTGTTAGTCAGCGCTCGTGACGTGTTTTCTTTCCGCTCCGTCCTAGTGTGTGCACGCTGTTTCACGATAAAGCGTAGCATAGCCATATATGGTATGGTACAACAAAGAGGTAGGAAACACAAATGAGGATGGGGAAGGAACGAGGGGAAGTTGTGGCCTATAGCCTTGCAACCCTGTGCTAGCTGGCCACATTTCTTTTTCACTTCGCTTTCCTAGGAATACCGCGACACTTTGGTTATGTCACGTGAAGCTGCTTTACGTGATTTTAACATTTCGCGTAAAACAGCATTACGTGATGGCGGAAACATATCACGTTATTTTGCATTACGTGATGTTGGCAGAAACATGTAACGTTACATTGCGTTACGTGATTTTGGATTCACTTAAGAAACTATGACGCGACATGTTTCCGCCAAATCGCTTAGCGCAATGTAACGTGATATTTGCCCGCCAAAATCACGGAACGTAATGTCACGGGACATTTTCCTCTCAATATATCCCATGACAATCAAGTGATTCAACTATCGGCCAACTTCGCTGTTATTTGGCCTTGCGCGACCTAGTGGAAGCTGCATACGTTTTTTTCTTGTGGCCATCTTAAAGATAACAGCGGTAACAATGATGTGTATCAGACACTTCAAACTTAAACCATATTTCTACTGCTCTGAGAATAGCGCTGAAGTAGTCTTTGAGAATAAATTTTGCAAGGACAGCAGCAATAGCAAAACCACAATATTCTTTTTTTGCGGTTATTAAACACGCGTTATTATAACTGAGCAAGCACCAGCTATATTAGGGCGTGTGTAATAACCGCAAGAAAAGGAGGGAGAAGAAAAGGGGACGTTGTGGTTCTGCTACTCGTGCTGCCCTGGAAAAATTTATTCTCAAAGCACTGTTGCGAAATTTCCTCATAACCAATGCCTCTTGTAAATCCCTGCGTACAATGCCTTTGAGTATTTCAGCGAGCGCATGAATAATTCGCAAATTTCAGGAACGTCATCCTTCAAGGCGGTCGTTACCCACCTGAATCGCCGTGATGGAGGTGAAGATTGACAGCCTGCTCAGGCTTTCATGACCATCCGTCGTCACATCTGCAATCAGGTCAACAGAGAACTGGGCGAGGACCTGGTGCGACTTCTCGATGGAACGCGCGAACACGTCAAAGTGCATCATCTGCAGGGCCATTGCATTCCACTGACATCCAAATCCTGTGAAAATGAACCAAAGCGGACGTTCCTCGACCCCGGTCTCCTCAACTGTCTTGAAGGCGGGTTTCCCGGAGCCATCCACGGGAGCTAGCATGTATCCCCTGAACGGGAACTGCGCCACGCTTGGCTGCCCTGCGAAATTCAAGAGAGTGTAGGCCGGATCCGGGTACGGTCCCTCGGTCTCCATGCGGTCCATGGTGCTCTGCAATTCCACATTGAGAAGTACTTAAACCCCTGTACATAATTACATGGCGCTCGTTTGCACATACCAAAACACAAAAAATGAGAAACAAACCGCCGTAATTTTCTTGAAGATGTCATCACTAGTTATAGCTGAATTCTATGTATCTTGTGCGAGGAAGGCACCCAACGGGAAATAGAAACGTATTGAAGTATCTTAAATAATTAGCATGAAAGTATGACAACATTCTTTCACAACTGTTTCGCTCTGATGACTATAACGCATTAGTGAACTGCAAGCTTGTTTTTATGATTCATTCTGTACAATGGCAAGCAGGAGAGAACCTTTTCGCGATTAGCCGCTCATGCTATGGTCGGTAACTGTCTATCCGAAAGAATCAGCTCCTGTAAGGTCTTGTAAGCTGTACATAATTATGTTTTTATATAATGTAGCTGATTACATTGAAACTTTATGCCACTTTATCATAAGCTAGTGAAGCTAGTGAAGCTTGCATGAGAAGCCCTATGGGAAAATATGCCATATTCTATCTTAGCGTTGATTTCCTACTCGTATTATCCACCGCTAAAACGAAGCTTCAACTTCTGTGTCTGTCTGCGAGTGCGTACTATTGCTCTATCCTACCAAGGAGCACTCAATTACCCAACTGCTAACCACTGTTGTTACTCTGGTATGTCGATAGTCAACAAGTACTAAGACGTTAGCGGCCGCTTCAAAACTCTCTAACAACAACCACAAATAACGACAGCAAGTATTCACGGGCACCTATAATCAATGGTTGTCAGGCTGATAGAGAAATCATCAATCTACTATTCCGGAAAGAAAGGGCGACTGCCGTTGTGCTAATCCTTGCCTCGGTGTTACGATGCTTGACGCTCAGGCCACGGACGCTTTGCAGTCACTCCACCAGACGGTCGCCTTGCTTATGTATATAGTGTCGCAGCTTCAAATATCACTAATAATAATATTTGCATAACAATATTTGTAGCCCATAATGAAGCGACGTCCATGCGCAGTGTACTAGCCAAGAAACCTCAACTCAACTGGGGTTGCGTCTCTTTTGTCTCCTTGGGCGATTTATTAGCACATGCAGTCATTCATCCGCCGTTCTTCCAACGCGCACGTTTAAGGCGAGGAATATAAGTCACTATATTAAATTTATCAGACAGAATGCAACTAAAGCAAAAGTTGCTTCCAGCTACCCAATCACGTTTTGTTCTAACTAACTTAACATTAGTTTTCCAGGACATGTTGCATTGGGTAACACACCAAGGCACTTAAAACTATCGGCAAGGGCAAATGAATCAGAAGTGAAAATGATGCTGGCTTGAAGAAGCATTGGCTTCTTTCAGGTTCTAAAGGTCGTTGTTCTCTTGTCGTTAAAGGGGTCATGAAACATTTTCTGAACATTTTGTACTAAGTGCTTATTTGGGATCCTGACCCTCAAATGAACAATATGCATTGTTTCGTTGCACAGTGTGGGTCGATTCAGAGGGATAAAAAACGCGGTTTCGGTTTCACTGCGCGCGTTCCCCTCAACTCTGCAGTTGACGTCATGTTAGTAGCCACCAGACCTCCGAGATTGGCGGGCCCTCGGAGGCCATGGGAAAACAAACCGTGCTGCAGCTTTGCTTCCGAATGGCGACACCGCACGGTTTCTAAGTGTTTTCTTTCTAGCTTTCAAGTAAATCGATAGTTTTAGAGCAAATGCGAGTTCACTATACCTTTAAACTTAAGGATGTCTTACTGCAACTCACCGAATAGTACCATGCCGGCCGGTAGTGTCGCATAGATCTTGCGGGAGCGCAACAATGCTAGGGTTTCAAAGGGGTGCTATTAAATGTGCACTGAATATTTCGCCGAAATATATCGAAATCGGCTTGTCAAATGCATATTGAAGCAGTAAAAATTACAACGAGGCAACTCCAAATTCTTTTCCCGACCCCTTTAATCTTGTTATTTTTAATGGGAACTCCTGTTGCAACTTAACTATAGTGCCATTGAACTTCTTCACGTTGGTATAAAGTTGGACGCTTCTTTCGTACATTTCATAACAAGAGAAATTTGTGGTATTGAAGTTATATGATGAGTGGTTCGGTATTAACTTCTAAGAACTGCACTTAATATGTGTGGTCGGTCGCTCGCCCGTGCCACTTGCGTTGCCAAGGACATCAACGAGTTCAATTTACAGAGTCACAGCATTTGTTTTGTAGTGTGCTCCTCAAAAATGATAAATTGCGCATATGTATGGAGGCCACTAATTCAGTCTACGAATCATCCTGCCGTAGCAGCAGTATTCGCGGCCCATTGAAACAAAAGAGGCGCTCAAATTCACCGAAGCAGCTGTGTGGATGCACGCAGATCCACCGGTTGATATTTAGGAGAAAATTCAATGCCTAAGATGCCATGGTCTCGGCAGTCTGGTTTTCATGGAGAGGCCGAGACATTGTCGTCGACCGTGGTCACTTGATTATGACCATACGCGCTTGTGCTGGGCATGACCCCCCCATAGAGCTATAGCGCGACGTCTATAGACCGAACCCTCTCAAGCGACGCAGCGTGGAATGCACGCGACGAAGCTATTTAGCTATGGCGATCTGCTATGAGCTGTACTGGGAACTCGTCCCCTGCTATTGCTCAAATGGAGGAGCTGTTCTTTCCACTAGTTATGACCAAACTTCTGGCCTATTTAATTCCAAGCTAAAACTCCTAGACATTATGCCTTGTCTGTATTTTACGCTAATACCTGGAACAGAAAGAAAAGCACATGCGCGCGCAGAAACACTGATGTCTTGTTTGTTTTGCAGACTGCTAAATAAGCAGCTCACCAAAAGTGACTCGCCACTTCTTCCTGCCATGAGAACAAGTCTTGGTAGCTCTGGTTTATCCCTCTCCGCCCTGTCCGCCTCTGGACTTGGGTTAGGCTCAAGAATGGCGTGCGCATTGGCACCCCCAAAGCCGAACGAGTTGATGCCGACGGGACCTCCAGTAAACGGTGTCGCCCTGTCCACAACTGCAACGCTTCCGTCATGCAGCGATGGAATGTCGGCGGCGGCCTCCTTCAAATGTAGGTTGCCGGCGATGATGCCTGTCTCCATTGCCAAAATAACCTTTGCGATGGCGCAAATGCCTGTGAAAAACGTGCAAGACTATAAAGCTTATAAACCGAAAACATGAAAGGCTTCTTGAATTGCCGAGAGACAGAAGTTACGTCATTAGAAGCAAGCCATGGTTTATGATATCCATTAGCACATGTCCTCTCCACAGTACTATCAGTATTGTTTTTTGTATGTATTTCTTTGTACACTTGCACCACAAAAGAGGCGATGCCAATTCCTGCTTTCTTTCCCAACTTTCCACCGTCTACGGCTGCGATTACGTGGCATCAATTTTGTTACTCCAAGCACCTCCGGCTTATCACTCCACGATACATTGCCTTCCTAATCTAATATTTTAGCCTGAATTTTCATCTAGAGGGCGGAAACTGCAAGTACGATATTTAAGCCACAATATTGTCAATCCTGATCACGGTTTCGTTCCGCTCGGCGCTAATACTGCTATGATTTTCGTTTCCAACAGGCGAACCACATGCCTTAATTTCGATGATGATTCTCATTCCGGAAGTTCCAAAGCTGGGACTACACTCAGGTTTTGGTGACGAGTGCGCAATCTGCGAATTTCAGAATAGGATGCTTGTTTTGTATGCACCATACTTTTGAATTCGCTAATTACCTTTCCTTTTTTGTCTTTTGTTTCTCACGCATTGGTTCTGCATGCGCTTTCCCTTGTCAGCAGCCTTCATGCTGAACACTTCTGTGGCACTAGCTCCTAGCTTCAGTCAATCCGTCAGCACTCTGCGCGCCTTGTGTGCGTTCTTTTCGTCGCCTTATGCGCTGCGATCGTAGAACTTGAAACCAACTCGCCCAATATATCGTATTATGGCTCCGAGGGGATGCTTCTGACATGGTTGGTACGAAATATGACGGGACCTGGCGCGCCCCGTCCGTTAAAAGTGCTTTACAGGTACTGTATGCCTCACACCCATTGCTCGCAGGACTTTTGTTCGCCCTTTTCTACTGGTGCAATACTAGGGGGTGGCCGTGTCTCGTATTCTAACGTTACACTGGAATGTCTTGGTAAGGCGGGCTGACTATGACCAATCAGCTTGAAATAAGCAATTGGCTACGAATTCCTTCAGGGAGTGACCCACCGATACAGGTTATATATGCCTACGTTCATTGAACAGTTTGACGCGCACCACTAACGGCATCATGCTCGCAAGTGTCTTTCGACTTTGCATGAGCTTCCAATTTATACCAAGCCGAATGTCCATACCTTTCCCAGAAGCCCTTGCACACAAAGAACACTGTATGTATTTCGTTTAATGAATTTTATTTCGTGTCGAAATGTATTTCGTGTCGAATGACACAGAGCATGCGCGAAAGACAAATTTTGTGATTGCAGTGCCTGCTGAGTTATGTAGCCTACGCTTCCTCCAAATCACATTGGCCCTAAATGAATTCACTGCTATTACGTCCTATTTGTTGCTATCGCGTTCGCTTGGGCACGCTTCCCGCTGAACTGCATAATTTTTCTGAACGATCCGCGGAACACTCTTAGAACACATCAAGCGGTCCCGATCAGTCATGAAGACCCCAGTGCATGTGTGCGCAAAATTATGGCGTTACCCTAAGCGGGGGTTTGGCAGTCTGGCTTATGATACAACTGGAAACCACCTACACTTGTTTGCACGCACAAGGAACGCCTACCACGTCCCTTGAAGGAAAGTGAGATTTACTGATTTCATGATCTGGGAAATGCTCTCAGTATTGCTCAACAAGGGAGCAAAATGTATGTGGCTCTTTTAATAACGTCAGAACACAATCCAGTGACGTATATATGCGTGTTTTTTGTGGCACCACTTGTTGAAAGGAAAGCAGGCCGTGTCCTGTTGCGTCTGTAACGAAACTACCAATTCTCTCGTGCGTGCAGCGCAATAATATTTCGCTCTCATGTTCACAAATGCCTTCGCGATGGATTGGTTTAAAAATTGTTGAGAGACATCTGAAGAGCGACTTTGCAACCTCATATTTAAAAAAAATCTTATTATGCAGTGCTCACAAAAGCGTGTGAATGCAGGTAACATCGTGATAGAACGACAGCATAAAATCCATTCCATGGTTTTTAAATCTAAAGCATATTTTGGCGAACTTGAGCCGATCTGACCCTATCTATCTATCTATCTATCTATCTATCTATCTATCTATCTATCTATCTATCTATCTATCTATCTATCTATCTATCTATCTATCTATCTATCTATCTATCTATCTATCTACACTCCTACGTCACGGTGCTCTCCTTTCTAGCCGTCTCGTTCACCAGATACACTATTTCGGAGGTAGGCTATCGATGTATGATGGACGTGAGCGACTCATGTTTATGTCATAAAGCCATATGCTCGTCACCTACGCCACGATTAACTAGACTGAAATCATGCATGCCCATACGCGCCGTGCTTGGCCCACGGTACGCGCCTCGTGCACTTGAACCTTATACAACCTACGTTAACCAACTACAATAGACATAAGAACCGCAGAGGCTACGGTAAATAGACATATGAAAAGCCGCGACTGCAATTGTAGAACCCAAAAGTTTGAGTGGCGCCACAAGAATTCTGACGTCACCCCTGTCTACTGCTTCCAGGATCGGCCCACATTTCTGCGTTGAAGCTTGATGCAGAACGGCTGGCTCAAAGAGCTCCGCTCTTACAGAGAGGAAGGGAACAACATCGTGTGTCGTAGATTGCAATTTAAATGTAGGCATAACCACACACGCATGCCAGACACCAAGCTTTAGGGTGGTATCAAACACGGGCTCTCGAGGTGCCAAGCAAGCCCGCTACCACAACGCTACGGCTGCTTCTCCGGCTCGGTATACATAGTAAATAAAACAACTGCACCAGCAGTTGTAATGGTGTTTGTGCAACGTGAATTATGCTAGCAACTTGCGATAAGCGCTATGATATCAATACTAATCTTCTGCGACGAGGTGTTTCCTTTTGCGCTACTGTACTCTTACTTTATGAATACCTCGACAAACGACGCTTATGAAAGCATGCCAGTGTACCGTATATTGAATTTTTTTATCGAAAGGCAGATGTCTGTCTTTTGGACTAACGTGAGTTCCAACCTTACGTTGTACCTTTAGGTACATTCCGTCGCCACGCTGCCGTCGACGTTCCTGGTTAATCCAAGTTAAGAAAAATCGCGCAGATCTCACGTATTGTGGGGATGGGTACCATGCAAAGCAGTCAGCCATTAAATTCATTATGCCTGGTTGTTTGGTGGTGAGCCGAATGTTCACAGTGGGATCAACGTTATCGTGCGAAGTGCATGACTCGGAGCACGCATACCATAGGCTAACAGAAACGTTGGCAGCGCAGTGGCTGCTTAATGGTAGCTCATGATACGACGCAACCATGGCACTCGCGTTAGTACACAGCAAAGACGACTGTTTTGTTAAGGAAAATGAACGCTAGGGTGCGCTGATGTGCAGACTGCAAGCGTCGTCCGCTGAAGTAGTCCTAAGAGACAGGGCAAAGTTCGGCAGAGGCGTGACCAGTGACAGCAGAAGATGTGTGTATTTTATGACATTAATCTAATAGCACTTAACAGACATTAGAGTCGCAACTGTCGTTACATAAGCACGAGCCTCACAACTGCTAGTGCAATCGATTTAATTACTATGTACCGCCTGTGACTAGTGGCTGTAGCGCTGTTGGTGCAGGCTTGGTCGTCACTTCGGCGGGACTTGGTTGGACGCCCCCCTTACACAATATAGGTTCTGCTTTTGTGTGTTCGTCGTATACCTGCATTTAGTGGAAAGCTATGCAAAGGTGTATGACTTTCCTGCTTTAATTTGCTTCGTAATGATATGTTAAATGTCAAGTTTTGTTAGTCCTTTCTTGACGGGGTCTATAAACTTCAAACCCAAGTGCCGCATACCCACATACCACGGGCCGAGCACTAGAGATGTGAGCCACAGGCGAATGCAGTATCGTGAATTGCTACGCACGTGACGAGTATATCGTCGTGAGTGCTGTAAAGATTAATCGCCCATGTTCGTCATACGTTTATACCCTAGCATCCAAGGTTTGAGGTGTACCAGGCGAAAGAGACTACCAGGAGGGCATCGAGACGTACGCGGCCAGATATATTGTGAGATACGGCTAAATTCGCTAAATTTCACCAAGAAATGCTTTGTGTTATTATGAGTGGGTATGTTCGTTTTGCACAATAAAAATTGATCTTACTCGTAACGGTTGAGTGAAGGCCAAACAATTCGTCATAGGCAATTTCACTGTTGACTGCTTCGCATGATAGCGATTTCAAGAGAGCGTGTGATCTGCAGAATTTTCGTCTTTCGTTTCTATCGAGCCCTGCAGGCATTGCGCCTGCACTCGCTGGGACGATTCTGCACAATATGCGCACAAAATGTTTTAGCGTGTTTTTAACACCCTGTATCTTGCAATACTACCATACTTCTGCTATGATATAGCCACAATAACTTTATTACAAATGTGTTCTATTACGCGTTTATTGGAAAAATGAAATTGCGCGCAAACCACAAGCGATTACGCAATCCAAGGAGTGGGTTTGTTGGTGTGCTTATATATCCATACAAAACGCGGCAATCTCCCTGAACTTTTACAGGTCAAGCCCAAACCTAGAGTGGAAAAAAATTGTAGAAGGTAAAGGTATATTTATATCTGTACTATGGCCTACACCATTGCTTTCTTTTCACCTCGGTGTTTTAGTCAATGAGCAAAGTCCGCAAAATTGCCTTGAGGTTTGTTGGCGTCACTTTCTTTTAGAGCTCATTGTGATGATAAAATGCGCTGGGTATGAGAACAAGATGGCCAACGTCCCTTGCTGGCCTTTGCGAGAACTTTCTAATTCCTTCGGCAATCCCATAAGTGAAGCTGGCTTTGTTCTAAAATTTAAGCGTATCGGTCGGACTCTTGAGAAGTTCAACACCAAGAACAGGTAAGTGGGATTGGCCCTAGTACTGTATAAGCTTAACTTTACATGTTTCGGAAGGCTTAGTTTCAACTTCCAAAAATGTAACGGACAGATTTAGCTTCTACTTCTCACCTGAGGCTGTCTCGGAGTGCCCGACATTAGACTTAACTGCTCCGATCTTGAGTGGTCGTTTCCGTGTCGAATTGCAGAAGACACTGCTAATGGCTGACAACTCCACCCTGTCGCCGACTTCAGTGCCAGTGGCATGAGCTTCAACATAGTCCACTTGTGCCGGATCAATGTTCGCTTCGGCGTACACTTCCCGCAGAAGCTTCGCTTGCAGCTTCACCGAGGGATATGACAAACCTGCAAAACAGACAAGTAGATATGTTTAAACACAGTGAAACACTGCGATCCCCGTATGGGCAAAAAGCGTGAATCACTGTGACTAAAAAATCACATTCGGAAAGTATTTTAAGGCTGTCACACGATCTTGCAACACGTGCATAGTGGCGGGCTGTTTTCATCTTCCTTTTCAAAAGGCCATTATAATTTGGTGATAATAGCGGAAATAATGCCAAGGCTGCCATTCAAGTGGCACCTCTGAGTAAGTTCTACACATTATTTAATATTGATCAATATGGCTGATTTACTAGATGCCTAAGTTACCTGAACGAATAATACTTTGGCAGAGTCAGCGGAACGTGGCTGCTTTTAGCGTCGAAAGCACATTGACCTTGTTTGCGCGCCTGTGCCTTTGTTACAATTCTGGACAGCATCTTACGATCATTTACGCTGACAGCAGGAAGACCGGTTCAAGCCCTCGACTTGAAAGCAACCAAACGCGTCTGCATGACACCTCCACGACGTGACGCCAACTCCAAGTTATAACACTCCCTGATTTACGTACTTAAATACCCACTAAATTGGTCGCCCCGCCACAATGGCCCAAATGTTGTGTTACTCATCTGCTGAACCGAAGGTCGCGGGATCGAATCCTGGCCGTGCGGCTGCATTTCGATTGAGGCGAAATGTTGAGGCCAGTGTGCTGTGCGATGTCAATGCACGTTAAAGAACCTCAGGTGGTCGAAATTTCCGGAGACGTCCACTACGGCGTCTCTCATAATCAGAGCTAGTTTTGGGACGTTAAACACCACACTCAATCATTCAACTTAAGTGGACGGGAGATGGTTGCTTTGTGCAGCTGATCTCATAGAGCATCGGACGCGTTATCGGAAGAACATGCGTTCAGTCCCCACCGAAGGCAAGTGTGTTCTTGTCTAATTCTTTCTACTTATTCCAGATTGCTATACTACAATTAGAAAACTACGATAATTTCTCCTCTGCTGCCTGAGGCTTCATTGTTTGTTTGTATATTAGGTTGTTGCTAACAAATAAAACAAGCCCTTGACCCATCTCCGTTTGTTATTTCCTAGCTTGGGCTTCATTGCGGCAGACTTGGCGCCTTTAGGACACATGCGAAGGTTTCTTGAGCAGCAGCCATCTCGTAAGATTGCGTTCTACGAAACGCCTCCTGAAAAAGTGTTCCGCAATCTACGAGTGGCGGTCACTAACATCCCGAATTATACGTACATAAATACCCTATCCAATGGACGGGAGAACGACCGCGCTCGTAGACCAGTTGTAGAGCATCGGACGCGTTTTCCGAAGGTTGTGGATTCGGTCCCTTCTGAAGCCAGGTGTGTTTTTCGTGCACTTGAATACCTATCTACTTATCGCACAATTACTACAATACAATTAAGAAACTACAATAACTTTTCTTTCCTTCGTAGGTGTCATTGATTGTGGCTTGTTTATGTATGTATGTATGTACACACACACACACACACCACACACACACACACACACACACACACACACATATATATATATATATTATATATATATATATATATATATATATATATATATATCTTGCGCATGGTCCATCTTGCATATTCGCAATGAATTAAGCAAAAATCCGTGGCGTGCGGCTCGCTCACTGTCAACCACTGAGGGCCTTCCACAA